>MU182547.1:25425-65100 GCA_016904865.1 Pissodes strobi | reverse complement strand
AAACTTGCACTTGTGCAGTTTACATCCTTGAGCCTGGGCCGAAGTGGCTCTATAACAATTCAAACCAAATTTAATCATTTGTGGAGCCAAAGGCAATCAATTCCAGGGTAAGATAGTTACTGTTTCTAATAAATAAAAATTACGTACTTGGTCGCTTTATTTTGCAGTTTGCAGTCGTAAAAAAAGGATTGTAAAACTTGTTTGAAAACCTTTTTTCACAACTCGTCTCGCCCGTATGAGAAAAGTCGTTTTCAAAACTTACTTACCACAATTAATAATCCATCCATTTCTGCATTTATTTACTTCCACAAGGAAATATGGCAGGAATTTTACAATTTTGATATGAAACGTTTTCCGTAATTACAGTGTATTTTTCTAGACCCTTGCTTAATCCTTTAAAGTGCCAAAAGAACTTTTAATTGGAAATAATATATTTTTGAAGTGTACGATAGCATATTAAATTCTGAGGCTAAATGCAGTATTTCTTATTTTAATTATAGTACTATTTTATTTTTTCTACAATAAAAACTAGTGAGTAGATATTATCCCAAAAAAACTATTTATATAAAGTTGGTGGGAACTACAAGCCTCAAGGGACTTATGTGGGAATGATTTAAAATTTAATGGAAGAATAGATTCCCGCTTCATTCAAACAAAAAATTATAGAAAAATACCGTTTTATTAAGAACTTCTTTATGGGAACAAAACAAAAAACAAATAGAGACCCTGAATAGCAATCATAAATCTTGGATACAGAGTTTTATCTTCCCACCTTAAAAATATCATATTCTCAGAAAGGTATTTATAATCGCATTTTGTACGATGTAAAGGGGTAAAATGCTGAACTCAAATAAATTAAAAGGTTAATATTTGTTGTACCATGATAAAAAACATGAAAAATTTAACATGCAAGTAAACCTGACCAACACAGTGACAGTAGAGTAAGAAAATGAAAGAAATGGCAAAGTTGAAAAGCAGTCTCTGAATAGGTATAAAGAACGTTCCAGATAAAAGGTAAGAATAACTAATCCTAAATTTCAAAAGTGGTAAGTAAAATCTTAACCAAGTTACAAAGGGCACGTATCAAAAATGAATGATTGCTATTAAATTAGTACACAAAAGAAATACAACACAAACTTTGAATCATTGGAAGGTAAGATTTGAATATAACAGAGAAATTTTCATAAAAACTATTTTTAACTTAAATGTAGTAAACTTAAGAACTAACATAAGCAAAAGTAGGAATACAATGAGTAAACTAAGGGAAATAAAAAACCAAAAATTGAACTGCTCTTATGAAAACTAGCAAGCTGTTGAAGGAAAATTCATCACATGGTCTCGTTTAAAAATTGTCATCTTCACTTTCTAGAGGAAACGGAGTTCCATATCGTCGTGATGGATCAAAGTTGTCTTCATCTAAAAAAGGCTAGAAAAGCTTTTTTTACACCATAAACACCACTTATATTGAACCTGCTTATGGGTTATTGGAGAAAATCCTTTTGCCATCTGGCCAATTAATTCTCGGAGTTGACCTACATATTTTAAAACAAAACTTACCTTAGCAAAACAATTATTGAATAATTTTTTTTTAATAATTTATCGTTAAAAAAATAAATATTTCTTAAATGTTTACACTTTGTGTGCTTGAAATATATATTTCCCACCTTAACACTAAAACACATCAACCTGCCGACTTTAAATTAAATTTCTTTGTTTAGCCCCCCAGTTACACGGACAGCCCCGTCTCCAGGCTTTAGGCCGCCCGAGGCGAGCAGGATTTGGCCGCCCCTTACAACAGACCAATAATTAAGGAGTCAATAATGACCTATGCGGCGAATAGGCGCCCGCGCGGTTTTTTAACCGGTAGGTTCCGGTATAAGGAGATGACCTGCAGGGTCTATATTTTCATGATAGATGTATTACGTGGGGGCTACCTGGAATTAAATCGGGGATGCCAGGGCTCGATTTTAAGGGGGGTTTTGGGGGGGGCTATATGGAAATCGCGTAGTTTCTCGAGATTTCTGGCTAATCGGGAGCTCGGAGCGAAATTTTGCCACGACCAAACTCGTCTCCCGAATTTTAATCGAGAAGTGGGGGAAACCGCGAAACACGTTTTTAACGGGTAGGTTCCTGTAGGAAAAAGAAGAATTTTGACAAACGAAAAAAACCGTATTTTTATATCGACCTAACCCTCATTTCGTTCCATAGGGACCGGAACCTACCTGGAACCTATCGGTGCATGGAACCTATTGGCTTTTTTTTCCGATCGATTTCAAATTCGGCATGTAGGTAGAGGACCTCAAGGCCAACTAAAAATGTTTTTTACGAAAAAAAAACAAAACTAGTTTTCGAGAAATCGGGCGTTTAAATTCGAGAACGGTCGTAGCTCCAAAACTACGAGTGATACGAAAGGTCGAACGAAAAGCTTCTATAAAGTTTTTCGATAAGCGGTCAAAGAAGGTAGATATATTCGATAAAATGAAATTTTTGTCTCAAAATCTAGCATTTGTCTTCAGATTTCGGCGCGCTTTTTTATTTCGAATATCTTATTAAGTAGGGGGGGGGGGGGGGGGGGGGGGGGGGGGGGGGGGGGTTGGGTTTGGGGGGGGGGGGGGGGGGGGGGGGGTGGGGTGCGTTGAGTTCGATTTTCGCATTGAAAAGGTCGAATGAGTTGTCGGTACCGAAATATAAAAATTGATTTTTTTTAGATGTAGTTTTACCACCCTGTATAAGATTTTGGAAATTTTATTTGTACGTCGGTGATATGTAAGTAGCTCCTTCTATTCGTTTCGGTAATAAAAACGGCGAAAAAATTTTGAATTTTGGTTATTATTGCATATAACGCGCGGTGAGCTGCTTATAGTACGAATGAAGCGTTTCACATATTCATTGCGAGAGTGTTTACCGTTTTACATACAATCACATTAAAACTTTATAGAAAAAAATAAAAACAGCCGCCCCAAAAATCGGCCGCCTGAGGCGGCTACCTCGCCGCCTCACCCCTGGAGACGGGGCTGTACGCGGAAATACACAAACCAAAGGAACTTAAACCTATAGACGTGTGGAAAACTATTATCTCAAAGACACCTAAAAGGTTTGACAACGATCCATCGTTGTTTTTTTTCAAATTATATTAAACATCCATCTCCCATATGAAAAGCGGAAAAACTACTACCCGCGCATACTATTGGACGAGGTGCTTTGTTATATTGTCAGATTCATGCACCATCTATCGACGAATCTAAAATCAGACCCCATAGGGCAGAGCTAAAAATGTATTTATCATCACCCTAATTCAGTGGCCTTCGTGCATTTTATTTTTCACACAAGAGTAGTAGCGTAAATTAATTTTCAAAAATGCGTGCTTTAGATATTTAGATAAAAATATAATCAAAAAACTGTCCCGTCATACTATATTCAACCAAATGTAACTTGCTTGCTTTTGAATTTATTGGCAATCTGCTTCTTTAGCTGAAAACCATTTAATATATTTCTATGTGGAAATAATACGAATTACTAGTTTTTATGTTTTATTACTTATATTAAATTTGCATGTAAACTTTTTCTATCACACGCAACAAAATATGTTCTTGAAAACCAGTTTGAATAATTACAGAATTGTCATCTACTTCAAAGGATCCCATGAAATCCTGGTCTACATATAATTACACTAGAAGAGGTGCTGGTATTCAACGATTGCGATTTTCAAACATTTGCGATAATCATATTCAGTTCGCTTTGTACCGGCTCTTTTATATTAAAGATTAAAGGTCTTGTCCGTCCGCGACCCCCGCTCGGATGCACCAAGAACGGGTCTCGGACAAATGCACCTGCCAACTGGTTCTTGATTTGCAGGAAAATAACAAACCTTTACCCGCATTTTCATGTTTTTACTCCGGCGCTAGCGTTAGCAAGCGTCGGTCAACTGGACCTATAGAGGAAAACGTACCTGCACAATGACGAATGCGCTGGGCTACAGCAGGTTTAATTTTAATTAATACAGATAATATATGAATTGGTTGCAATGAAAAGTGCATATAACTAAAATTAATATAATTATCTTTGGCTTGAGTCACGTTGAATAGGTAGGAAGGATTAAGTAGCAAGCCTGGGGAGCGCTCACAGGGCGATTTTTGGACCCTCTGCTTCTCCTCTTTTACATAAACGATTTAACCGATATGTTTTCTGTATATTTTTGTTTTGAAACTATGTATGTAGGTCTTTTTTTTTATAAGAATGCCCGGAATTAAATTTGTTTATTAATTTATTTTTCTATAGTGAATTGTGTAGTAGGTTATTTTATGTTAAAAAAGTTGACTTTATTGACAAAATAATCCATTTTAAAAAAAGGGGAAATTTTACCAAAAATATTGAAAAAATCATGGTGTTCTTGAACCGGCACAAAGGGATAATATGGGTTAGTTTGCGTTAGTTTGGGTTGCGATACTCTTTTACGAGTGGCCAAAAGGTAAAGTTTCCAAGAATGTGTCATCGTCAGGTCCAACATGTAAGTAAAAATAACCCAACACTACTATTTCCCACGAATTCCAATACGATAGGTATTTACAGATTGATCACTTAGAACAACTCCACCCATTCTCTTGTTGCAACCTTTGCAAAGTTGCGGTTGTGGCACTTCAGTGTCCTGTTCTGTCTTTTTTTGACCATCTTAATACTTTTTGTAATGGTTGAATGTTGTTGGTATTTGTGATACTTTTTACTATATTATTGTCAAACCAACGCACTATCAGTAATTCGTTTATAGTATCAAATTCGTAATCAAAGGACATATCATAATTTGATTCTCCCTTATTGTCGCAGTGGCTCTTAAACCCTTCTTAGTCAAAGTTGACATCAAACTTAGGGTAGAAAAGTAGTTGTATGAAAAAACGACGTGCTCTGAAGGATTTTGTACATTTTGCAAAAGGTTTAGAACTATATTTTCTCCCAAAGTATCCGTTGAGTTTTTCATGTTGGTCTTCCACAGTATCTATCAAAGTGATAGCAGATACCATCAGGGCTAGACAAGATCCATATTTTGATAACCAAATCTCACGGGCGTTCCCCTAATATACTGTTTTGCTGAATGACGTCCAAAATAGCGAACCAGGGCTACATCGATAGATAAATACGTATGCAGAATACCCCACTGTTTGAATCTTTCATGCAGAATATTTATAAGGGGCCGAAATTTGAATATCTTGTCGGCAGTCACCATATGGAAATTGTTCAAAGAAATGAATATTTTGTATTATTCGATCATACAGAACAATATCTAGACCCAAATCCCCGTCGATACTCCAATACATCGGTTCCTGCTGTAGTTGGTGGTAACCAGAAAGAAAATTGCCTTACATGTTCTGATTTCCTCTTGGGTAACACTAAACTCATTTAAATTATGTTGGTTGGCATACAAAACTGTGTGTTCGACGATATAATCAACAACATAATCGTCAATAAACTTCTCAAAAATCTGCACAGGATTCAGCGAAAGGAAACCATCAATATACCGTTTTTTACCGTTTTTGTTGTGTGTACTCATCTAAAACATCGCTAGTATTCCGTTTTTTGTAAACAGGCTCAGATTTATTCCAATTACAGTCCAATTTCTCTTTCTTTCTGTGGGTTTTTAACCGTTTCCTTCAGTTACTTAGTGGCTCGTCATCACTGCTATCCCAACGCTCATCCTCCACATTGATATTCCTGATGACTTCGACGCGTCCAGCTACATCATTTGGAATTTGTAGGGGACCGATTTCATTTTCGTCGAACTCATCCCCATCTGTTAACATCAGGAGGTAAAATAATCAGATCGCCTTCTTCTACCAAACCATCTAAAGCACCTGGAAGGAAGTTGTGGTAGCCATACGTCGAGATTGGGTTACCCAAAAAATTAAAAGCCATTTATGCAACAAAAAAATTCTATTTTTTGTTGTCGCATTTTCTCTCTATTTTGAAGTATTTTTTTCTGATAAAATCAAAAACTATCCTGTCAAACACTAGTAAACCTAAACAAACATACAATTAATAACACTTACCTATTTACTGATACAATTTTTCACTAACTGCGCTTTTTATTTTCGCTATTTTGCGTAATCTTACAAGTGCCAACGTGCTTATCGAAGAGTAGACGTAATAAATAGTAGTGTACCTGTTTGGGTACATCCGTCAAAAATGGGTTTTAGTTAGAAAATCTTAGGATATCAAAAGGAATAACCGTATTAAGATTGGTCCATCATACTCAAAAGCAGGCAACTAATTATTCCTTTACCTCCAATAGCAATCTGTATAGATTCACCGACACACGCAGTTGCTAAATATCTACTCAACATTCTTAGTCCGTTTACAAATAACATAAACTCATATATGAGAAATTTATAAGAATTTTAAGAAAAACTATAAGAAATTAATTTAAATTTTAACTCTGGTTAGTTTTGGTTGTCAGCTTTTTACAAACGTACCTGTTGAAAAATAATTGTATAATAATTGAAAATAATACTAAGCTTCATGATCACACAAAACTTAATATTAACACTATACTTGAATTACTTACTTTTTATGTAAAATGTAAAACTACGTATTTTTTATACAATAATAACTACTTTCAACAAAACAATAGTATGGCCATAGGTTAATCAAGTAATATTTTTATGAAAAATTTTGAATTAAATTTTGCTAAATATTATCAATATAATCCAAGGTGTCATTAGATTTTCATGTCGATGATGTCGATATAGGATATGTTTACACACCAGTGTCTCGAGTACTAGCAGACTCGCTCAATTTTTTTCACTACAGAAAAATATGAAAAAATAAAAATATTATTAAATTATACTTTATGCACTAGTGCGTAAAAAATACTTTACGCACTAGTGTGTAAAATAAATTATTTTACGCACTGCACTAAATGTAAAAAAATACGTCAGACTTACTTTACGCACTACTGCGTAAAGTTAGGCGTCATCGACCTGAACTGAAGTTTCGACAGCCAGAACCCATGGACGTATGCAAACTTATTAGACCTAAGTTCGAGTTGTTTTTGTGTAAATTTAAAAACTACATTGGACAAACATAAAATTGGACAATATCTACAGTCTAGACGAGCTAGATATTCAGATCTCTGCCGCAAAGCCACCAAAGGGATTTCAATGGGCGGAAAGAAGCAAGTCGGAAGCATCTTATCTGCAGAGCGGTGCACTATTTTGTTCCGCTGCAATAGGAAATATATATACCACACGCACTTCTATTCCCAACATCAAAAAGCTGTCCATGGTTTTAAATAATTGCCATCCGGAACACTTGACTTAGTAACGACTTCCGGCTGGATAAGCAACGACTCTATTTTCGAATGGCTTCCCTTTTTTGTTTGCTATTAGTCGACAAACGTCCTTGTCATAGAGCTATTAAGTTCTCGATTATGAAAATAACGTGGTCCTTTTAACGATACCTCCATATGCTACACATAATTGCAGCCTCTTGATGTGGCGGCTTACGTTCCTTGCGGTATATATTTTCAATACAGCAGAAATCTCACATATCTCAACAAGTGTCTTATTTTGACATATATGAAATATTTTGTGAGGCCTACTTAAAGCTGCGACGCCTGCAAAGGCAATCATTGGGTTAAAAAAGAACGGCATATCAAATTCTCATATAGATGTTTGCACAGATGTAGATTTTTACCATCTCGAGTTGCAGAGGTTGACGATCCTTCTGAGGGGCAAAACAAAGACCTAGAAGATGACTTGACATTAGCCAACTAATTCCAATCGAAATAACGTAGAGAAAGCCACAGCCTTCAGATTTGGTAGAGACAAATGCTCCTTCTTCCGTTCAAAATATCGGAGACTCAAGCTCCAACCAAACCAATAAAGAGAAAGCCGCTACCTCTACAATTTCAATTCAATTTCTTCTTCCGAGGACAATGTGAATAACACTGGCATAACCTTTATGCTAATTGAAGATGAAAATGCATCATCAACCTTACGTGGGTGGGTGGCACCATGGATAGAAAATTTGTCGACTCTGAATATGAACATTGCACATAATAGAAAGGGGAGGACTAAAAATCGAATTTAAGATTTGCGTGCTATGCCAAGAAAGCAGGATCGATCTAAGAAAGTAAAAAAAGGAAAGACTCAGAAGTCTGAGGATCTTATTTTAACCCCGGTGAAGAAGAAGTAACGGAAAAAAAACAAGTGAAATGATAATTTTCAGACTGGAGCCAACCGCCAGCATTAAAAATGCCAAAGAGGCCAAAATATTGGTTATTTCTCGAAGAAGAAAGTGTACTTTGCTTCTTACGTGGTGGATACTTTTGCGAACTCTGCACCCGGTGGAAAAGGGATCCAGTGCAATATATGCGTAGGCATCCGCATTGTGTATTATGATTTGTTTGCGACAACTAGCGACAGCAAGTTACTTCGTCGCTTAAACACGTATGAGTTTGTTATAACTACAAATCTTTGGCTCCATTTTACAGTTTTTTTTACATTTATATCCAAGAGTTTTTATATATGTTTTCATGTGTGTATTTCCTTTTTTCATTTTTGTGCTTTTTAATAAAGTATTAAAATAATAATTGTTTTTTGCTCTTCCTTGAGTCTTTACATCTTATTCTAGAGTTGATTTCTTTTGCCCTACTGCTATACTCAGTATACTGATTGACATTTTTCCAAATAAAAATTTAAAAAGCACATATTTCCAAGGCTAATAACGTAATGAAAAATGGAAAACATACTATATGTCAACGAGTATTGAAATCACATCTAACCAACCTATTTGCTGGAATATATGTATTTTAATTAAACCGTTCCTTGTTGCCTCAGTCTTCACGAGGTGTTCCTGGTTTATTAGACAAAACAAAACGAATAGGTAACAAATATAAGATTCGTAGGTTTCTCAAAACAAAAAAAAAACCTTTGAATCTAAATTAACAGAAGCAAGACCACACCATGAAAACGGACATACAAGAATGCCACCTATAATATCCCATGCGAATATGTATTGTATTGTGTGAATTTGAATTAGAAAATCTAGAGGCCCCTCCAGAAAGATCTAATAGTAGGATTTATAATAGGGTTGATTATGATTCATGGGGAAGATTGTGTAGTGATGTGCACTGGAATGATGTTTTAAGCTATGATGATCCACTGGAAAGGTTATACGGTACACTTTTTCAGATTTTTGACAGGGAATTTTCTCTGAAATTTCGTAAACGTAAAAATTAAAAAAATATGGTTTACACTGAGGTTGAGGATCTCTGCCAGGGACATGCGTGCTTTGCGCTTTATTCGAAAAAATGCTATTAATAACGGTTTTTCCGTATCATACTACAATAATTATCGTAGGGTATACAGAAGTGCTATTAGAGCTGATAAAATTTTACACTATGGTGACAGGTTTGATAATGCAAATAGCATACAAGAGGAAGCACGGAGGGTCGTAAATGACCTACGTGCTTGGTGCAGCCCTTCGCGGGCCTCGAAGGGTATCGCTGTGGAGCCACTGAATTCTTTCTATTGCTCAATTGTTTTCTCACTCTAAAAAAAAACATAATCCAGGAAGTCCGCTGGATTATCTAGGAAAAGTTTCGGGCTGTGACTCGTTTTATTTGACGCCGACTGAGATTTTTGAACTAAAGAGTTATATGGGGAAATAAAAAATTAAGATGCATCAGGTTGGGACGAGATTTGACTGCGAATTTTCCTTGCTTCTTCGGACGAGGCTGTAAATGATTCGTTCTTTAAAGGAACATTTCCATCTTGCCTTAAAAGAAATCAGGTTTTACCCCTTTTTTAAGGGTGGGGATAATGAAGACCCTTCAAGTTACAGCCCCATATATCTACTCCCGAATCATTAAAACATTATGGAGAAGCTAGTAAAAAGAAGGACCTTGATGTTTTTGAAGAGACATTCCATTATGAGGCCTGGGCAGTTTGTAAGTATTATGGTTCAATTATTAAATGGTTGTAGATAAGTGAACAGGCATTTAATAACATTTACAGAATAAAATTTTTTATTAAAAAATAGTAACATTTCTAACCTAAAAAATATGAAACTTTCGGAACACGCACATCTACCTAGACCAAATTTTCGACCTTAGGACTTGCGCATTTGGCAGCAGCCCAGTGTTGTTCTAATATTTCGTTCTTCGCTCACTCCGGGGGCTAAACCAAACTAAACTAACCCAAATTAACCTTGTAGATAACGTAGAAAAGTGTAAATTTTTACTTAGCGCCCTTTCCGAATTTTGCAATTTATTTTCGTGTAACATGTATTAGACAGTATTAGAAGTATTTTGTGACACGTTACATATTGCGCAAAGCACTTTTGACCCCAAAAGTTGAAAAAAAATCCCACATATTTCATAAAGTAGAATAGCAGCTTGCCAAACTACAGCTAACCTAAACTAACCCAAACTAACCAACACTAACCCAAAGTAACCAAAACCAACCCAGACTAACCCAAACTAACCAAAGCCAACCCAAACGAACCAAAACTAACACAGACTAACCCTAAATTAACCAAAGTAAGGAAATCAGCGCCAAGCGCGCTGCGCGCGCTTGTTTTTTCACTATCTAAAACTAAGCAAAACCAACCCACACTAACCCAAACTAACCAACACTAACACAAACTAACCAAAACCAACCCAGACAAACCCAAACTAACCAAAGTCAAACCAAAACTAACCTTAAATTAAACAAAGTAAGGAAATAAGAGCGCAAACAAGCGCGCTACGCGCGCTTATCTCTTCACTATCTCAAGCTAAGCAAAACTAACCCAGACTGACCAATACTAACCTCAACTAACCCAAAGTAACCAAAACCAACTCAGACTAACCCAAACTAACCAAAGCCATTGCAAACAAACCAAAACTAACCCACACTAACCTCAAATTAACCAAAGTAAGGAAATAAGCGCGCACACAAGCGCGCTTGTCATTTCACTATCTCAAACTAAGCAAAACTAACTAAAACTAACCCAAACTAACCAGCACTAACCCAAAGTAACCAAAACCAACCCAGACAAACTCAAACTAACCAAAGCCAACCCAAACTAACCCAGATTAACGCTAAATTAACCAAAGTTAGGAAATAAACGCGCCTGTCTCTTCACTATCTCAAACTAAGCAAAACTAAACCAGACTAACCAATACTAACCCAAAGTATCCAAAACCAACCTTTTTTTTTTTTTTTTTTTTTTTTTTTTTTTTATAGGGATTAGGAAATGCATTCTATGCACACCCAGGCCATTGGCGATCTGGCGACCTGGGTAGTGTGGGACTCCGGTACGAGCCGACCCACTAAGAACCCTTCCCCTACTCTGCTCTGGAGCCCCATTTGGAACCGTGTGAGCATTACATCAAATGGGGTGAGCCTGTCTAGCACTTCAAAAGGAAAATTCCAAAGTAACTTCGCTTTCTTCCTCTATCTTTTCCTTAAGAATGTCGCTATCATATCATATTCTTTACAGCGTTCCAGTTCTGCAAGCTGTTCGTCATTTTGTCTATAATCGTTTCCGGCCTTATGGGTCCGATCTTAGCTGTGCAGGAGTCGTGATGTGCTCCCCACCTAGGGCAATGGAAGAACGTATGTTCTGCGCTGTCCACCTCTCCATAGTACACGCACTCGTCGTCCGGAGTCTTTCCGATGCCATAAGCATACTCACGAAAACATCCGTGCCCCGTGAGAAACTGGGTCAGAAGATAATCGGTCTCCCCGTGCTTTCTGTCCACCCATGTTTTTATGTTGGGTATCAACTTGTAAGTCCATCTGCTAATCCAAAACCAACCTAGACTAACCCAAACTAACCAGAGCCAACGCAACTAACCCAAAACAAAACTAACCCAGACTAACCCTAAATTAACCAACTTAAGGAAATAAGCGCGCAAACAAGCGGGCTACTCGTGCTTGTCTTTTCCCTATCTCAAAGAAAAGACCATCGAGCTAAAGCTCTTGGGGTCTTTTCAGATTGTAAACGAAAAATTGTCTCATAGAAATTTCGGAAAATCAATTTTTTGTTTCAAATCAACGGCCTTTTCGATAAGACATCTCCGCTATCGGTATATTACTGTTGACATGTTGCCAATAACGCGTAAAATCGTGCTTGCTTACGTTTTCACTTCGCTTCGTTTGTTTTTACACAAGCGTCTACCTACTGCAAATGTTCGACCATTGGACTAATATTTCACTTCACGCATGGCCCATCGCTCGATTCGAGGGCGCAACCAAACAAAACTAACCCAAGGCAATGCCCAAAATCAAGAAAAACAACTGACCAATATCTGAATTAGCACGTACGCATGCGTGAAGACTCAAAATTGGTGTTGGTAGACGCTATTAGCAAAGGAAAATTCCTCCGCGAACACAAAATTTGCCGCGGCGCGGCGCGACGAAAAATAGCACCAACATTGAACACAAATATTTAAAAAAACAAATGCATGATCCGCAATTTTTATTTCATATATTGTCAAATAATTGTGTGCACTAACGATTAGTATATCTCTGACATTTTAATTCGTGTGACGCTAAAGTGATATATCACCCAAAATTTGACTCATAAACATGAATCCTTCACAGCAATATAGCACATTTCTATAACTTAATTTTCAGTAAATCTGTTCACGCGAAACGAAATTTCCTATTCCTAAGGATTATGATAATTAAGGAAATCCGTTCATTTGTAAAAAAATATAAAATATTTCAGTTAAAATTCTCTTAGTGAACATGATCCCTCATAGTGCTCGCCTTGGTAATCTTCCGGTATTAAAAGGATTGTTGCGTTATTCCAATCCAACTAGCTCCATCCGTCTTTTGTTTCAGGTGTTGTTTGACCAGTTGACCGATGTTCTTCCTGTCTTGCGACCGGAGATGATCCACCTCGTCCGTCTAATAACAGGTAGCTTAATGACGTGAAGCCTCGCTGTGCAAGGTCGATGGACCATAGCCTGATCTTGCATAATGTACTGGGTGAATCACTTTTTTTAGATTATCGACGTATAACTAACGAATCGAAAATAGACATTTAAATTCAAGTGAAAAACATTTGCCCAGCCTTATTATACATATGAAGAGGTTCGCATACCTGATATTCTTTATTGGGGAAGGAATATTGACGACATAGTGCAGAAAATTAAATTAAAGTGCAATTCTCCGAAATATCACGCTCCATATCATAATATATGGTAATTTAAACAATAAAAAAATTTATGTCCGAATACGACGCGTCCTTATTTACCAACAAACAATTCTTATTATCGTTGTTCGGCGAAATATTTTCTTCATGCAAACTACAAGAGTTATCCACAGAAAAAGTAAATCCCCAAGCTTGAATATTTTTGAATTATTCATATCACCTCATAGTATTTAAAAGTCGAAAGCATGTGCGAAAGATCATTCACTGTTAAAAGTTCAGTGCTGTTACAATATATTTCCAGAGAAAATGAAGACGTTTACTGCTGGTTTTGTTTTTATTGCTATCATATTTGTGGCGATATATCATGGTGAGTTTTTCTTAACATTTTACTGATATTTATTCACACGAATATTCAGGTATGTTTAAATGTAGGCAACTTCTCTTTGCAGAAAATTCATTAACTAGTTTGAAAAAATAGTTCTGAATATCTAAACGGCTTAATTTTCATCATACTAATATTAATTGTTTAATTTGATTAACAGATTTATTTTAATTATGTTCGTTTTCATGGTGTGGTTATCTTAATTTTAACTCTCATCACCCAAATAATAAAAAACGCAGTGTAATGATAGGCTTAACCGACCGCGCAATAATATTAACCTCTCCAGAATTTCGACCATCAGGTTTAAAAAAAGTCAAAGACGCTCTCTATAAGAATCACTATCTAATTAAAGACATAGAAAGAACCATCAAACAAAGAACTTTTAAATTCTACAATAACATACAAAACCACAAAGTTGACAATAATAACAACCAAACATACCGTACACCCAAGAATTATCTGAAAAAATTAAGCACATTTTATCAAAACATAATATAACGGTCTGCCATAAAGCTCAAAATACACTGAAGAATTTATACACCCCTCTGAAAAGTAAAGACCCAATAAAAAACAATCTAATGTAGTTTACTGCGTACCATGTCTATGTTGTCCAAAAAGTATATCGGAATGACTACACAATGTCTATATAACAGATTAAATGGACATAAATATACAAAGAATGCTTCCACAGCCTTACATAAGCACGAAAGGGACAGCAATCATGAATTTAATTTTAATAACGTTAAAATTTTAGCAAAAGACCAAAATTACCATAAACTCTCATTTAAAGAAATGGTACACATAAAAAAAGAAATTAACGCAGTAAACGACAGAACAGATATTAATAATTTAAGCCAAATTTATAATACCTTAATAAAATAATTTATAACACTCACCAATTAATTAATATTAATCTAATCCTTAAAATTCCAACACCAAATACAATATATCTCATCACAAAAACATAAAGAAATCAATTATATTTATATCGAAAAAAAGCAAAGTTTTACCTATTTAGATTCCGGCAACAACATAAACTCAGCTGTTCGTTAGGTATTAACACTGACAATTTTATCTTTTTAACGTATTCCCAAGGTCTGCATTATGTATTTTATTTTTAATTGTTGTTCTAATTTGATATATGGTGAAATGAAATATAGGTGAAATCCGAAATGGCTCTTCAATTTCACACAAAAACTGAAGATGAAATATAAGCAAATTGAAATAATCGAGTGAATTTCTAAAATTAATTTGTGTGATACAAGTAAATCGGTTAGTTTTGATTCTATAGTTATACTAACATAAAATTACCTTTTAAAGAAATACTGCTCAGGTTAAATTAGATTACGTTATATGTTTATTTATTAAATTTGGGATGCAAGTATTTCTAAAGGCTGTTATCATTTTCATGCCTTTATAAAACAATTTTGAAATTTTTGGTCGATGAGAAAAAGTTATTAAGTAAATTAATATGATCTTTAATGATACTCAACAAACAACATTTTCTTTTAGTTGAAGCCACCTCGCTGCCCGAAGATGTGTCTCTTTGTTTAAACAATATGTGCCAACAATGGTGTGATTACAACCATCCAGGAACGAAAGAAGACTGCTCATTTCGAACGAAAATTGGTCCTCATTGTCGCTGCAAGTAGTATGCGCAGCAGCAAAATAACTAAAATCCGAAACCTAATTCTCAGTTGTAATATGTATAACATTTGTGTATTAGTTTTAAATTTATTTAGTTTAGCCTTTTGTTCTTGACATAAAATGAGTCAAATAAATATTCTTTAAATAAATTTATTTTATATCTATTAGCCGCAGATCATTAAGTTTTAGGTAATTTCGGCAGTAAACATATTGGAGAGTGTCTCAAACCATATATGCAAAACCGTATTTAGGATTTGTGGGTCCCTAGGCTGAACATGTGGTGGGGGCCCTACCGGGGATATATTTTAAATTTATCTACAAAAACCGGATTTTTAGCAATAATGCCAAACCGCATTTTTAGCATAAACGCTTAAAGGTTATATTATAGGATTGTACAAAATGTGCCAACTACGAACCCATACAGCATTTAGAATTTGATGAATTGACGAGATGTTAAAAATGAAAAGAACTAAATGAACTGAATTATTAAGGTGATATAATATGTTGTAAAACGTCCTTTAGACTTAACCGCATTTAAGAACGCCACTGGATAAAAATGCAAGCCACATAAGAATGTATAAAGCATGTGGCAGTTATAACCGTTCATGATTCTTGGAGCTGTCGATAGCCCAACAGACTTTCCAACCGCGCGAAAATTAATGCCTTTGATTGGTTGTGCAAGATCGGGTGGGAATATCGAGCCCTTAAACGCGCCGCTAGAATTAAAATTAGAATCAGTTGCAGTTCAGATCCCGGAAAGGCAGGAAGCCAGAAATCACTTTGGGCCAGCCGAGAAACGCAATCGCTGACCTTCAGCGACTACCAACTCATCCTTAACCCCTAACTCCAAATCTCTGAGAAATTTTCGAGATTTTCCGAGATTTTTGGCCATCTCGAAAAAGAAAGGGCTCTAAGAAGCTTACGGACGAGCCAAAGAAGCCCCGAAGCGAAGGAAAAGGCATTGTAGGACCAGCAGTCTCAACTGGTACCGAATCAGCCTTCTATTTTTTCTGAGATTTTGGAACATCAGGACTTAAGAATTTAAGGAAATAATTTTTTTAAGACAGAAGTTAAGAACATGGAGAGGCCTTGTCAAGCGGCCGAGTGTGTAAACTGTAGTGCGCACCCTACAGCAGCAATCCGCGAAAAAGGGTAGTTGCAAGCACCTTGAGCCAGCCTACCTGTTTGGGTTCCCACCATTCACGTACGTGCCTCTCTGGTCCTTCATACTAGTCGTAGTTAATCATTAGGCAAGTGTAAAGAGCGCCGATGGCTAGTTCGGTTTCGAGAACTAGAGAGCCCCTTGACTCCCCCATACTTTAGCTTCTCGGCCTACGGGTGAATAGCGAAAAGGCATAGGAGCCGGAAAGAGAAAAAAGGCTTAACCCAAAGAACTAGGCCGAATTTAAAGAGTGATAAGTTAGCAAAGGGCGTACGGGAGGTAGCGAAATTACGCTGTTGCGACTGGAGCTATCTCAACAGAAGCCACAAAGGCTATTTATCACTAGTTCGAATACCATACAAAACCAGCACGGTCTCTGCACTGAGAGTCGCGCCCGGGGAGTAGTTTGGTCTAAACACACAAATCACACATTAACTTCCAAAAAGTTCCCCCTGACTTACACAAAGCATCTGACAAGTTGCCAGAGTTTGGCATGTAATACATAGCGAACACCTCCAAAAATCCCCCAGAAACAAGTTAAAAAAAAAAAGAAAACCCTCCATGTACGAACCCTCTTAAGGTGAACGTAACCAAAAAATCGCAACGAGCGCCCGACGCGCTCAAAAGACGATTTTAGTGCGATCCTCGTTAAATTCGTATGGAAATTGGCTTCGCAGAACCCTTAAGACTTCGAACGCGTTTTGAAAAAACTTCATTAGAGAAAAAATTTAATAAATCTTGTTTTTCCAAAAATACTAGATTAGGGTTGAAGTCTTCTAGTAAATGTATAAGGCTTATCCAGTGAATTGGGGGACATTATAAGCTATCACTTGACATAGAGATATATCAGAATTTGATTTCAATTATACAGGGTGTCCCAGTTATTCAAATTAGAAATCACTCGAATTACTGATTTTTGTATAAGGCTTAGCCAAGATTAGGAGATAGGATTAGGCTAGGGTCGTAGATATTTTATGTGACAACTACTAACTACTACCTTTTGCTAAGCTCTTCTGGCACGTTGTAAGGACTTTTTATAAGGATTCAAGACAGAATTGAAATTACGTACATTGGCATGCACAAAAACGAATAATTCAAAATTTAATCAAAAATCAAATATATTTAAAAGCATCGCCTCCAAGCAGACCCCCTGGGAATCTTTCCTCACTAACGCTGTTCTTCAAAGCATTTGATTAATAACGTTTCGGCCTCCTAAGGGAGAAAGTAAGCTGACGTTTTGTTTTAACTTAATTTAAACTTTTGAGCTAATTTTGTAGTCCCCATGCACAGAGTGACTCTTAGAATCAAGTGGAACTCCTATACATCTATAGGGCGCTCCATGTTTCTTATCCAAGACAAAATTACTGCCCCCTAACATTGCGTTGTATTTAATTCAGCTTACAGACATTCTGTGGTGGCTGCTATCTACAATTTCCCTTCGATAGCGCGGAAAGCTTTCGTGGGCCCACCTTCGGTCTCCACGGACTAACAGTGAGATCAGTTTACGGGTTGGACTTTGTCTGAGAACTCTCTTAAATAGTGAGTAGTCGAACCGATAACGACATGGCATCCCGTGATATAAATATTGTAAAGACGTAAGTATTGGTATAATATCTTGAAAAGTAAAATAAATCAAAATGACTTTCCGAACCCCTCAGTCGGCGGCAACCGCGCACCAAAAGCCCCCGAGTGTGGATAAGCTCTTGGTGTTTGAACTGAATCGATATAGATCAGAGGAAAATATAGCTTTAACCCAGAGTCCCCCGCTGCCTTTTAGCGAGTATATTGGGGATCCTGAGCAATTTATACTAGACCCGGAAGCGACCTTTGACTCCCCGGCCATTCGGATCTCCAGGCGCTGGGTGGCCCTGGGAGCCCTTCATTTCGCATTTCAAAGATAGCAAAGATACCGCGCCAATTTAGAATAGATTTCTGCAACACAAGAGGCCTAAATACAAACATAAATTAGGTACACCAACATCTACAAGCAAAAACATACATACTAGTCCTTACAGAAACACAAGTATGTTCTACAACAACAGTAACTAACCTTATCCTGATTACGACTTACACAGCCGATTTAGACATAAGGTTGGAATATGTCTTTTTGTCCGAAGCGAGCTTTCATGTCACCGCGAGGAAACACTCGAACAGAACAAACTTGACGTCATGTGGCTGAAGTTCACCGCCAAGGGAGTAACCAAGTTTATATGTTGTCTCTATCGCCCTCCCCGCGATAGAGCCTACCAAAGCTTTTTTACAACACTAGCTACTACTTCTGGCTCAATACAGGTAGATTACCCAATTGAGAAATAATCGTTCTGGAACACCAACTGGTTCAAACATCACAACAAGACCGACAACGAAGGTAGAGAAGCTGAAGCATTAGCCTTCGGCTGCGGACTTTCTCAACTTGTAAACGAATCAGCTCGAATCTTAGAGAGGGGCTAATTCGCCGCCCTCCTGGATATTTTTTCTAACCACCAGTACTAACCAGTACACAATTACAGTTGGTCCGCCATTAGGTACTTCCGATCACAAACTTATTACAACGGTTTGTGAATTGCCACTTCTACAGAAGGATCCACCATTGCCTCGCTAAATCTGGGATTACAATTCTGCAAACTGGAACGATCTAAGGGAGTTATACCTAGATTTTCCATGGCTCGACGTCTGCTTTGGACCCCTCAGCCTGCTGCGAAGAGATTACGCAAGTAAACCTTCTCAGGAAAGGAGGCATACATCCCAAATTCCCTCAAGTTGCTGTCAAAAGGAAGCCCTGGTTCGACAGAAGGTGCGAAAGAGCTGCAGGTAGAAAACAGCAAACCTACAAGTACTGGTAGCAAAATCAGACCGCTGAAAATCGCCATTATTTTGTCGAAGCGAGAAACGAATGCAAACGTGTGATCGGCGAAACTTAGGATAAACACAATCAAAGGATCAGGAATAAACTTTTGCAATGTCCCAGTGGCCCCAGGAATTTCTGGTCGGTAGCAAAGGCAGTAAGTAATAACTCTACAAAAACGTCGCTCCCACCTTTGACAGATGAACGTGGCATCACGGCGACTACAGCCAAGGAAAAAGCAAACATGCTCGCCAAAATGTTTTCATCGCACTCTACCTTAGACGTACCTCAAGTTAAGGCTCTTCCCACCATATCAAACATCAACACTCCCATGGCAGAAGTCAGGTTTCATCACCGTGATATTCGTAAAATTCTTAAAGAACTAGATACGCAAAAGGCATCAGGACCGGACGGAATACTTGCCATCGTGTTAAAGAACTGCGCCAACGAACACCCGTTTGGTCCAGGCTTTTTTCTCTGTCTTACGGGAAAATTGCTCAAGTGCAACCTGTTCCAAAAAAGGCAAAAAAAACCTCGCCCAATTGCCTTGATTCCAATAATCTCCAAAGTCATGGAACGTGTAGTCAATCAGCAACTACTCAAGTACCTCGAGAACAACAGAATAATCAGCGATAATCAATACGGCTTTCGCAAAGAGAGATCGACAGGTGATATATTGGCCTATGTCACTCATATATGGAGTAGGGCAAATGAGAACTACGGAGAGTCTCGAGCGATTGCAACTCTGTTCCTCATTTATATCAATGACCTGCTGACCGAAACGAATAATCCTGTTTACAATTTTGCAGATGACAGTACCCTTGTCTCCCAATTTAGATCAGAAAAACCTTTACCAGCGACTAAGACTTCTCACCCACCCCAGATTGGAGTAGATTAGAGCAATTAATCAAGACCCGGAGAAAGTTTAAACTTGGGGCGACAGAAATTTGGTCCAGTTCAATGCAGCAAAGACGTAAGCAGCCAAGTTTACCAAGAGGGCCAATACGGCAGGCCCTGACATCATTATGGCAAGATCGACCATTCCTTTATCCTCGTCAATGGGACTGCTGGGTGTCTAGGTCAACTGACCACGTTGCTACCATCGCAAAATCAGCCTCCCAGCTTGGTGCGCGATTTTGCAACAAAAAACTGTATACACTGCAGCAGTTGCTCTTGCTCTACAAAGCGCAAATAAGACCGTGCTTAGAATATTGCTCACACATCTAAGGTGCCGCACCAAAGCACACCCTAAAGCTCCTGGATTTCATTCCGAAGAGAACTGTGCGTCTTGTCGGTGACCCGGAGTCGACCCAGAATCTGGATAGTCTGGAACACCGTAGACATGTGGCCGAAATGTCCCTGTTTTACAGATACTTTCACGGCAGATATTCCCAGGGTTTGGCCGGCCTCATCCCGCCCCTGGCAACGCCTGTCAGAGAGTCACGACAGACGGCTGGAGCGCACCAGTGCGTCGTACAACTGGAAACACCTAGAACATCGCTTTACAAGAACTCCTTTATCTGGCGCACTGCTTTACTATTGAACTCACTTCCAGGACATCTGTCTCCCCCTAATTACAACTTACAACTATTCAAGAACCGTGTCAATCAACATCTTGGCACACACACCGCTCGTCGAGCGCCATAGAATCTTCATTTGGTGTGTGTGCCACTACCATAAAAAAGGAATATATTTCTATTTTTTTTTTCAACTATCAAGTATTCTGGGGAAGCTCAAATCGAGACAGGGCTTCCAATAGGGGAGCTAGAGCATCACTCGGCCAGGCCGAGTCTACGCGGCCCCCTACTGGATCACCACGAGCCGCATGTGACACATAGCACGCCTTGGCCTCTCACTGGAGCGGTTCCGAAGGCTACTCCGCCGCCGCCCCGGGCGACGCACATGCGCGCGGACGTCATATACCTTAATGGTTTCAATACAAAACTCTTCCAAATAATCTAAAAATTAAATTGAACACTTTATGGATGAACTACCACTTCAAATTCGGCAAAACATAATTAGGCAACAAGACAGAGCACCTCCCCATATTAGTCTAAATGAAACACCCTTTGTATTCCATGTATATAATTTTGATCCAAATTAGCGTAGCAGAACGCTTTCGGCCTGAGCCATCCTCAGTGTTACTTATCGGTGGAACAAAAAGACATATCCAAGAAGAGGAAAAAACAACATCAAACGACAACGGTTACATTAAAATATAAAATTACAAGTTACATTTTAGAAAGGGTTTACATAATTTAACACTAAACAAAGACCAGACCGAGGTAAGAACCACGTTTTGGTGGAACAACAAACATGTCTCAGATAATAATAATAATTACCAAGTGTGGATGGACAGATATGGAATAATCAACGGGCTCGCGAACTTCCAGATCTAACGCCCATGGAAACCTTCCTTTGGAGTTTGTTGAAAAATACCGTCTATAGAGAATGGGAATAGTGAAAAATTTGTCGAAGAAATAAGAACTTAAAATGAAAATGAGAACAATGCATTTCTAAATGCACTGGAAAGATAGAAGAGAGTTTACGGGAAATGCGAGGAGAATAGAAGATTAGACATTATACGTTATAATTATTTTCTTTATTATATAAGTTTTAGTTACCTAGTATGTTATTTCAAAATTTGGAAAAGGGAATTTAAAAACAATATAATTATAGCTTATTTTGTAAAATAATTGCAGAAAATAAAGATATTTTCTGTAAATCGAACCTCAAACAGAAATGCCACGGCATTTTATAAATTAACCTTTATCTTCAGGTAGCAGCAAGTATCTAAATAGGTAAGCAATAATTATATGGAAAACATCATAGTACTTAGTAAATCCAAAACCTTCAATACTTTGATACATGATATATAAAAATATGCAGAATTTAATAGAAAATTCAAAATTAACAAAAATGTGGCATATTACGTTAAAAAAAGTAAAATTGGCATGTGCCTTCTTTTTCTGAAGCACCGTATACCTTAAAACGAAACCATGTGTAAAAGCAGATGAAATCAATTTTTGTACGGAACATTCTTTTCTAACTTCATATTTCCATTCAAAGAGTTATCTGGATCACCCCATACCACAGTACCTTGCGTAGTTCGTGAGCACGAAGAGTGAGTTATATATGAATAAAACTTATCAAACTTTACTTGAAAGTTAAATATTTGCATATAAAAATATTAAATAAACTGACATTAAAAATTTGGCTGTCTTTCGAATCACAGCTTGAATTACGAGGTAATACATATAAAGCAATCTCTGAAATATGTCTTTCGTTAAAACAATACGATATCATGGAATTGTTAGAGACATTCACTTTTAATATTTATGGATACAATATTAATAGTAATTTTGATTTAGCTTTTTCTTGCTAATAATCCGAATGTTAACACTAAAAGTTTTTGTACTGGCTAAATTTAAGAAAAAGAATATTCAAATTCCTTCATTTCATGTATATCCCCTTTTAAAATGCTTCATCATCATCATCATTCAGCCTAGCTGCCTCCACTGCTGAACATAGTCCTCCCGTAGTCCAATCGAACGTCCTCGTTCCTGTGCTGCATTCATCCAGTTTGGCTCTATTCTTTTAGTATCGTCGGTCCATCTTGTTGGTGGGCGACCTCTGTTCCGAAAGGCCTCCTCTCGCGGTCTCCTCTCCAGAATTAGCCTCGTCCGTCATCCGTCCGTCATTCTCGCCACGTGTCCAGCCCAGTTCCACTTTAGCGTTGTTATGCATTCGATTGCATCGGTAACCCCAGACATTCGGCGAGAGACTTTGTCCCTCAATGATACGCGAATTTTTGTTTATGGTTTTCTTTGTTAGTGTTAAAGTTTCTCCTCCAAACGTTAGCACAGGGAGCACGCACTGGTTGAAGACCTTTCTCTTTAGACAGGTTGGAATGCCGACTTTAGGAAGCTGCCCAACTTAAACCGATTCTTCGCGCTATCTCCCGGGTTTGGTTGTCTCTGCCTATGAGGATTTCATGTCCCAGATATTTATATGAGACGACTTCTTCAATATGAATTAAACCCAGGGAAATTTGTTCACTCACTACCAAGTTGGTCACAAACTGGGTCTTACTAAAGTTGATTTTTAAACCTGCCCTTTCCGAAGCCTCACTCAGTCGCCTGAGCATCTCCCTCGCCTCGTCAATTTTCTCTGTAACCAACACAATATCGTCCGCAAATCTCAGGTGGTTCAGTCTCTCATCATTGATGTTCAGTCGCATATCTTCAAAATCGATCTTCTTAAACATATACAGACAAATACATTGCATTCCAATAGGGTTGTAAAAAGTTTAGGAGATATAACATCGCCCTGTCTCATACCTCTTTCAATGGGAAAATCTTCTGTACAGTCATGCAGTTTTATGCAAGCCTTGGCATTTTCATAGACGTTTTTTTTTTATCATATTGACGTATATGTATTATTTTAAAATTATTTGGGTTTTCTCTCCAATTAGAGCCGCTTGCTCTGGCTAGTTAAGTGACCCTAACGAAGCTGCAAAAAATCAACTGCAAAAGGGGGAAATACTCAGTATCCAATATATCAACGTATCTGTACTCTATACGGCATTCTGTTAGTGCAGATAGCATTTATTGTTGATTTACCATATCAAATGCTTTTTCATAATCAACAAAGATGAGAACCAGGGGTTTGTTGTATTCAATGCATTTCTCGATAAGAGTTTTAATAACTTGGAGATGGTCGATAGTGCCAAATCTCGCTCGGAAACCTGCTTCTTCGCGTGGCTGGTAGAAGTCCAATTTATTTGTGATTCGCTTGGTAATTATTCGCATGAAAAACTTGTAGAGATGGGAGAGCAAACTAGTGGGACGATAATTTTTAAGGTTTGTTATATCACCTTTCTTGTGCATGATTGTTAAGACTGCTCAATACCACTGGCAAGGTGTTGTTCCACTGATCATGCACGCATTGTAGAGCTTGCAGAGCATTTGATGCAATAAAGTTCCGCCCAGCTTTATAGCTTCTATTTCAATCTTATCGTCGCCAGCTGCTTTATTGTTTTTCATTCCACGTAGGGGTACTTTCAGTTCGCAAGTGTCATATTTGGGATATCTTCAGATCCCTGATTCATTACCGTTGGTATATTGATGTTGCCAACGTTCACATTCGTATTGCTGTAGACTTCTTGGTAAAAAGACCTGACCACATTCTTCCTTGTTTGATGTTATGTGTCCTGTTGTCTTAACTTTGTTATGTTCCTTTTGCTCTCCGTGAACGTTCTTCTAATTATCTTCAGACCCTTGTTTCCTTCTATTACTCTTGTCACTTTTTTTCTGTTAAACGCTCTGTTTTTTTTTTCCCGACAGCCTTTGATATTTCTCTGTTCAGTGTTCTAAGGCGACCCGCATTTCTCGCCTTTCCTTCATAAGTCTTTTTGTATATTCACTTCTTTATAAAATGTTTCCTTTAATGTTTGTTTTTTGCTTGTAGAACGGCTTCCGTAAGGTGAGTGCTTAGCAACTCTACATTATGTTCTTCTCCAGTGTTGAAGGCTTCCATTTGTACATTTATTTCCCGCTGGAAGTCAGTCATACCTACAAGGGGTTTCCATTTATTACTCGTTCCCATCAACTTCGACTTCTCTCTTCTTAGATTAAACCCTATACGTGCTCGAACCATTTTATGGTCGCTGTTCAAAACCGATACGTCGTACAAAATCACCTTTCTGTCTGATATTATTAGGTCTATTTCATTCTTGGTGTTTCTATCAGGGCTCAGCCAGGTCCACTTTCGTTGGGATGGTCTATCAAAATAACGTGTTCATTGCGAACATATTGCACTGCATCAGGAACTCAAGCAACATTTGTCCTCTCTCGTGTCTATCTCCATACCCATGTGTACCCAGGGACATTTACGCGTCGTCCAATTTATGACCTAGTTTGGCATTGAAATCACCAATTAATAGCCTATAGTGCATTGGTGTCTGTTCCAGTGCGGTCCTTACAACGTCGTAGAAACATTCCATTTCTTCTGCTGAGTAGGTGGAGGTTGGGGCATAGACCTGAACAATTTTTAAATTGTATCTGCTGTTCAGCTTATAAACGAGGTAGATCACCCTTGACCTAATGCTATCAATTTGGGTTATATTTGGTGCATGCTTCTTGCTCACCAAGAAAGCTACGCCGCCGTCGTTGATATTTTCCGATCCATTAAAATAGAACACATTTCCTGACTGCAGTACTAGTTCTTCGTTACCTTTTCTTTTGTGTTCACTTATGCCGACAATATCAAATTTTACGTGTGACAGTTCTTCTTCGAGTTCTTGCACCTTTCTGTTGTTGACAGTGTTCTAGTGTTCAGAGTGGAGATTTGCAGTCAGTTCTTTCGATAGCCTAGTCGATCCCGATGATTCTTCGCACCCTCTGTTTGCCTCCTTGTCCGACCACTACCTTGATCGGGGATTAGCAAACCGCCGGGGACTGAGGGCCGTTGTTGCTGTTGTCCTTCCATGGTTTTCCGGGGGGTTTTAGCCGATAATCCTATCACGTTGGCCAATGTGGGTTGATAGGAGAGACACTACTTTCCGAAATTACATTTCCTCAATTTCGGATCTACAGTTATACCACCGTCTATAGATTATATCTATAGACGGTGGTTATACCGCTGCGACTCGGTCGCCAGAGCCTCGTTAGTTTCTAGCAGGGTGCACCGGGTAGTAGAATTTACAACCGCTCGTGCAGGTGAGGTTGACATTTGGGCTAGCATTTGGTCTCCAGGTTTTGCTTTACACCCCTTGCACCCCTTTACGCCCCTTGCATCCATGCTTACACAGGAACAAGTGCAGAAGTATGAAAGATGCAAAATTCAAAGCTAAAAAAGAAAAAAGATGTAAAAACTACTTGCAGTGAAACAACATGAAAAAAGAAACAAAATATATAATATACTGATGGAATAGCAGAACTTACCGCGGTTCATAAGGTTTGTGCATGTAACGATCTTTGTTTTGTTTCTCAGAAGGTTTTACAAATTGATAATTAATTCTATATATGCTCGACTAAGCCGAAGTTTTGTATAGATAATTTTTGCTTGTTTGATATTTCATGAAGTGTTTCAGTTAATATTAAATTACGCTGGTTGTCTTGCATATATCGAGAAAAAATACAGTTAACGTATTATGGTCGATATCCTTTGTTTGACGTTATCTCTGGAGCCTAAATTGTATTACCCACTGCTTCTAAAAATGTCTCAAAATAAGTCGATTCAACCTTCTCAAATATACCTAAGTTTTAAGCCATGTAATCAACCAAATTACAGACAAGAGCGTAAGCGTCCTGTAATTTTACCGTGATTCCTGCTAATTTAAGGAGGAGATTTTCATTGATTCCACCGTATAATCTCGCTCATTTAGCATGCTGTTTAAATAAATTGAATAGCCAGCCAAAAATATGTTCGCGACCACGAATTAATTTGCCAAATTACTGCTACTGATTCTAAAGTAATATTCAGAAATTCGTATCTTTGAAGTGTATTATGTGTAAGCTGATATTAATAAAAAAAAAATAAAAATATTTAGTAAGGGAATAATTTTATAATAATAGGGCTGCTCAAAGATATTATAGCGAAGAAACCTAGTCAGGATCCTTAAACTTTTCTGAGAATTTAAATCAGTGGCGTAGCTAGAAATGTGGGCGCCGGTGGGCAAGCCTATCCGCTGGCGCCTGAAAAACCTATATTTTGTGTATATACGCAAATTAATCCAAAAATAATACATCATAATATTAAACGTATATTTTTGAAGTGAAACTTCTTAACGCGCGCCGGGAGTAAAATTTGAAGGTCGCGATCCCGACACACGGCGGGCAAGCTGGCAGGGAACGGAAAACGGTCACGGACGTTTATTGTGATATCTTTGTTAGTTCACAAGATAAAAATACGGGTTTTGCACTATTACCTTGTCAAGACATAAGCGAAACTTTTATGAAGAATAGTTTTTTTTCATTTAGGCCTTCCCTTTTTGTTAATTGAGTGATATATTTAAAAAAGCAACTTTTTAACCAATTCCGTTAAGATATATGTATAAGGCTAGGGCGTATAATTATTGTGATATCTTTGTTAGTTTACAAGATAAAAATATGAATTTTGTTCTATTACCTTGTCAAGACATAAGCGAAACTTTTATGGAGAACTTTTTAACCAAATCCCAGGCTAGGGCGTTTAAGTTTAAGAAGTTTCACTTCTGATATGCGCACATAGTGCACACGCTTTTTTTTTTATTTACAGGAATATAAATATAAAATATATAAACGGCAACCAATCAACAGGTACATACAGTCCGTTTCATGGTTCTAGAGCTATGACGTCTGGAGAGGCAGAGGGGAGAATTGCGCATAACAACTTCGCTAACGCTTGATATCATAGGCGGGTAGTGGTTATTTTTATATATACGATTAAAAATTATTTTCTATGCTTGTGAATTGCGTTTGATTTTGCGTTTATATTTTTCATAAAAAAGCTTGAATTTTATAAATTTCGAAATTTGCCCACTATGGGGGTGGTTCAGTGTGGTTTAATGTTGGTGAAAAAAATATAATTTTTAAAAAGCTTCTTAACGCAATAAATTTTATTTATAAAATTTGGTGACCTAAATAAATATCTAATGGTACATGTTTTAATTGTACGAATTGGACTTTAATTTCACCAGTGGCGTCGGCAAGAAATTTTACCCTACATTTTTTATTGTATTATTAAAATCTCTTTTTTATAGCATATGTGTTGACCATATATTTAAACATGTTTTGAGATTGAAAAAATTAAATTCTAAGGAATTAATTTTTAAAAAATTATTAATTAAAATATAAGGAACCTTTAAATTATAAGGAAACTGTGAGGGATGTTCTGGGTGATAATAAATATAACGTGATATTTCTTAAAATTGAGTATATGGCACTGCTTGGATGGCCAATAAAGCATTTTTAATGTGGTAAGGTGTGTAGGAAAATGCTTTTTTACCACCTAATCTATTAAAAAATGTCGGATTGAAAAAAAAGAACTAAAAATAGGTGAATTAATTTAGTAAACAATAATGGCATCCACGAACCTAAATGACGACACGAAAATGAGAATGGTAAAGCCTAATTCGATCTGAGCCTTTGTTGCAGAGATACGGGCGAAAAACGATTTTCCCCCAAAAATCCCCCCTTAAATTAGAGCCACCTCACCCGTACCACAAAAATTTCGACCCCGTACCTCTTACCGTTCTCCAGAAATTAATTATTTAAGTTTTCCTTCTCCCCCCCTCCCCTGGTCAAACGGGGGGGGGGGGTGTACGGGGTCCCGTTTTCGACCAGGATCTTTTTTACCCCGGCTGCATCCCCTGAAAATTTCGGCCCTCTACCTATACGGGAACATGACATACATATCCTAGCGTGACGGCTCCGAGCGTGACGCGTAACTCGTGACAGCTTTACTGAATTCAATACCCATAAAGAAACGCAAAGCGCGCCTAAAGAAGTTTTCACTTCAAGAAAGAACTTGTGTGTGCTTAAGACCACACGCTATATAAAAGTGAAAACTTCAATAATATTAGGAAAGCGTTACATACATATCCGAGCGTGACGGCTTCTAGCGTAACGCGTGACGGTTCAATCTCATTCAATACCCGCAAAATAATTAATATTATGAAAGCGTTACATACATATCAGAGCGTGACGGCTCCGAGCGTGACACGTGACGGCTCAACTTAATTTAATGCCCAGGAAAAAACGCAAAACGCGCCTAAAGAAGTTTTCACTACAATAATTTTTTAAAGTTAGGTATGTTTTGATTTAGAGACGGTTTTTTTGTCACACAGTATAATAAGTCAGGGTTATTTCAAGTAATTTCTTCAAAACGTTATTACAATAATTTTAATATATAACATGGAATTTCCAGACAAAAATATTTTTTCTACAGCCGCGTGCAAAATAACTAATTACTAAATTCAAATGAAAGCGCAAAATCGACGAATGCCGTGGATCCTTATTTTCGCTCTAGAGCGAACATGGAAAAGAAAATTCTCACTTTTTCCGTCGAGTCTGCTATGAATGGTCATGGAAACCAAAGATAAATAAATGACAGTCGTGCGTTTACAGTTTGTTGCTGGCACTCCTGTTCTAAATATGCCCGATTAATATGACAAAACTGACATATTTGCAAATTTCAGAATAAGCATAGAGAAAAATGTGCATTTAATTTTCAAAAAGGCAGCTGTAGAAAAAGTTCTGTGTGTTTTTCGAACGCAAAGTAAGATTGCCGTTTTCGAAAGATTACTTCTCAAGCGGCAATCCGTTATTTTGCGCTCTAAATACACAAATAACTATTTTACGGTGTTCCTTCTACGATTCCGTACTTACCCCAGCGTAAAGCGCTGCTCTCTCCAATTTTCTTTTTAGAGGTAGCCTACAAAAATTATTTGTTTCCTCTTGATCGCAAACCCTATATATATTGGCTATAACTTCTCTTGTTTGGCTATGAAGAGTTTTTCCCTGCGTAAATTTACCCATATTTAGCACCTTTTTGCTACGCCGCTGAATAAAACCTTCAACGAACAAAGAAACGTTTTGCATACAAATAAAGAAACGTTGCCAAGCAACGCGACGGTCGCCGTTGCCGAGCAACGTGACCGTCGCCGTCGCGTTGTTGGTGGGATTCCAATCGCCCAGTCATTTTCGCTATTTTAATACATACGGGAAGTATGGCTCGGCTCGAAACGTTCCACATTACTGACCTTTGAGTGTTCTGGGTGTTGACGGATTTCGGAAATAAAATGGATTTTTAATGATATATGATTTATTAAATGGATAAAATGTTAATATTTGATGCTAAAAAAATGCTAATTATGTTATCATTATATTTTTATGTTATTGTTAGAATATTATTGGATTTAAAGAATACTATTCTCCATATTATTTCAAAGTGAAAGGCGATTTTATTGCAATTTTTATATATTAATATTGTTAATAATGACAACGCCGCAATAGCGAATTTTCTCCTCTGCCTCCCCAGTCGTCGTAGCTCTAGAACCATGCCACGGACTTTACATATTTAAATATAAACCTAAACTAAACATCTGTAACCTTAATTAATTAATTAACCATTGAAGTCTTTCTGCGGTTTTAAATCGACGTAAATTGATCGATTATTTGATCAAAATTAATTTTTGGACAAATTAATTTTCTATGCTTAGTATTGCTAGGCTATTTGCGGCAAGAGCCTCGTGGTCGAGAGGTCTAGACGGTTAGGTCTCAATTCGGCGGCTATCAGCGGCCTGGGTTCAAACCCCGTTGCTTTTTTTATTTTTTTTAGGTTAAGTTTCTAAACAGTTTTTTTTTGATTTTGTCTTGGGTTAGCTCCTGGTTAGGTCCCTTTTCTTGAGCCCCCGTCGCGAGCGAAGCGAGCGGAGAGCCATGCGAAAAGTGAAATATTATATATCAGCGTATTCCAGGTGCCCAAATCAGTGAACTTTGGCTATCGGCGGCCCGGGTTCAAACCCCGTTGCTTTTTTTATTATTTTAGGTTAGGTTTCTAAACAGTTTTTTTCTTGATTTTGGGTATGTCTTGGGTTAGTATGGGTTAGCACCTGGTTAGTTTCCTTTTCTGGAGCCCCCGTAGCGAGCGAAGCGAGCGGAAGGCCATGCGAAAAGTGAAATATTATATAACAGCGTGTGCCAGGTGCCCAAATCAGTGAGCTTTTGTAGCGCTACAAACGCTTACAAAACCTAACCGATTTCAGCACCCTGGTGCCATTGTATGTGAGGATGTGTAAATATGCCGCCGGGATATATCTTTTTATTCCACATAGAATAAATAACACCTGACACAAAATGTATTGGTTGGGTAAAAAGTTTAATACATATTTTGGTCTTTGATTTTTGATTGTATTATAATTTAATTAATTTAAAAACTCAGTTAAGCTCATGAGCATTGTTAGCATTAGCATATTTATAAATTCGGAGCGGCGCCTAATTTCTCTTGGCGCCGTGGGGCCTTGCCCCCCCTGGCCCACCCGGTAGCTACGCCACTGATTTAAATGGTTATTTGTATTGAAATTAAATATTAGTACGCAGGTTTTGTCACATTTATATTTTTAACTTTTAAGAATAATTGCGCTAGTGTAACCGACGATGCGTTAAATCTCGATGCAGGCTGTTTAGGAAATATTCAACAGTAACAACTTCTTAGTAAAAAATCTGCCATAAGATTATATATAAGTTCTTCACTGGTTCTTTCTTAGAGAGAAAAAATATGTATGTACAGGGTGGCCCGTTTAAGAGGGGCCTATACCTTATCTCGAAAACTACGGGGGTTGGAAAAAAAAATTAAATGCAAAAGATATTCCTAATAAAATGATCTTTATTTTTTTTTGTATTGTTTTAATCGTCACTTTTTTATATACAGGATGGTCAAAGAAAGTTACACTTTTTTAAATGAAACACCCTATATTTTATTACATTTTTGGATTCTACTTAAAATTCTAAGCATATTTGTTGTATGATGTTATACCTCTAGAGTTAGTAGTTTCACAGCTATAAACAGTTGAAAATCGGTACTTTGGCTACTTTTCACCTTGGTAGCAGGAAGACCATTAAAGATGAAGTAAAATGAATTCCACATTCCTATCTTAACTTTCCAAGAGCTATCTAATTGTGCTAACTGATGGTACCTACAGAGGTACCAGATTTGCTACCCATGGTACCACCTGCCAATTAGTACCGTCAAATAGCTCTTGAAAAGTTAAGATAGGAATGTGAAATTAATTTTACTCCGTTTCTAATGGTCTTCATGCTACCAAGGTGAAAAGTAGTCAAAGTACAGATTTTCAACTGTTTATATGGGTTATTCCATTGACATCGGGCGAAGCAGACTTTGAAATATAAGTTTAATTAAAGACCTGCTAATTACCTCGTAATACATTTTTTACATTCCTCTATACAACATCACTAAACAGTAATAACAGTTACACATTAAAATTGAGTTTACGTGAAATACTACAAAAAATCACAAAAGCATTTTCACGGAGTTGAGGTAACGGTGGGGAGAAGTAAAAACACTATGACTGTATCAAAAACTAGGTTTAATGTCTTTAAAAAACTTTTAGAATAAAAAATATTTTTATACAAATAAATCACAGGGAATTATAGCCTCGTCATAGATCAAAAACTATGTTTAATGGCTTTAAAAAACTTTAAAACTAAAAAATATTTTCTTCATCTGAGTAGACATCTTCAAACCGCAACTTTTTTTTCCTTGATGATGGTCTAAAACAAATCTCAATATTAAAGAAAAATACCTTTGTCATTGAAATGTTTACCTTTACTAATTCTCGCAAGAGGAAGGTTTTCATCGCTACTATCGCTTGCTATGCTTAAATTTCTGAATTGTTTGAAGTTAAGTCATCTAAAATGAAAAGCAGATTTTGTACAAATGATCGATGTGTGTACATACATTTAAAGATTTAAAAGTGATTGCCTCTCTTTTTCCAGGACATATACGACTGGATACATCTTTTTCGTAAAAAGTTGTTACTAAATCTGTTAGCTTAATACATTTGGAGATTCTAAGTTTTGATGTTTTTTTTTCTCCAACATCCTCGTGCCAAGAACTCTTCCCATATGACTTTGAAATTTAAACTTTTTTACTAGTCTTCCAGAAATATTTCTTGCCATAGCTTTCTTCTTAATACTTGATTTTTCATTGCTAAATTTTTTTTTAATTTCAGCTGTTAATACCTCACTAAATATTAATTTTTGCTTAACAGCAGAACTTACTATTTGACCTTGCAAGATATCTTTTACTTTTTTTATAGGCGTTGGATCTTTAACTTTTCTCTTGAAACGTTCAAGTCTCTTTTTATATTTGAGTTTCTTCTTTCTCTCCTCTTAAATTTTTTTCTCAAGTTCAGCAATTTTTTTTTCTTCAGCATCTCCCTGTTTCTTCTTTTTCTCCCTTCAATGTTTCGTCCTGCGCATTGTCTGGGTGTTTCGTCAATAACTCTTGCTTCATTTTCGTTCGGTGCAGGTGTAGATGGTGGAGTTAAATCGCATAATCTTGCAGTATTTTCTATCTTATTTTCCTTTAAGTCGTAAGCTTTTTTGCTCTTTAGCCTCCAGTTCTTTCTAAGTTTTCTTTGGTCTCGTTCACTTAGCTCAGAGATGGTTTTTATTTTTCCTTCTGCCTTTCTCTATGATACCTCTCTCTTTCTTTTTTTCTTCACTTCTTCGTATCTTATAGCGTCATTCTTAATATTTGCTCTTAGTTATCGAATGCACTCTTTCTTCTTTTCAGTTAATGCTTTTTGCTTTTCTACGCTTTTTGTTCTCACCATTTTCGACTATTCTATTAAAGAAAAACTATTACAGTCCTGAGGGCAACATTTTGGGTTAAATAATTTGTTGTAAACGAAAGAAGTGTAACGTTCCTCACCTCCGAGAAGGCAGTCTCTCCTCCGTTACCGTTATTTAACCACGGAGAAGAGACCACGGAGATGAGGATTTTTCCATAAATACTAAAATATATCTGTAAATATTTTTGATAAAAAGACCACGACCTGAATCTATTTTAGGAAATAGATAATACATATGATTTAACTAAACAAAACAAAAAAAACTATATAATATAGAAGATATATGCATTCACGGATTTGAGAAAATTGAATAACGAACTTACCACGTGGATGTAAATAATGCACGAAAGTGCCTAAAACTTAACAACACATCTATCCTATTACACGTTCCTGAGCAGACTAAATAGCACCCCCCGTCCCCCGTCGACAATTTATGTGGATTTTTTACGCCCTCTATTAGATGTATAGAGCAATTCAAATTTAACACAACGGAGGTGAGGATTTTCTTGGCGACACGTGGTTATTATATATTTTTTAAATGTTTACAAGTCTGACTGTTATTCTTGATACGGAGTTGCTTTACCTACAGTTTAGTTACTATAATTACCTTGGTATTTTCTTTTAAATTATAATAATAACCTTTTTAAAACAAAACATATGTGTACGTAATCGAGTAGGAGACACGACACGGAGGTGAGAAATGTGGCTTAAATGCATCGAAAACTAAATTTTTAGCAAAATTTCATGGTTGGATATTAAACCAAAAATAACAATCAGGAACTCTAGTTTTAATTTACTCCTTGCTTTTAAATAAATATTAAATATATTCTTCACAAATGGGAAAGACAGGAAAATCCCTCTTTCAGTAGAATTGCCCATATCTGTGAAACTACTAACTCTAGAGGTATAACATCATACATCAAATATGCTCAGAATTTTAAGTAGAATCCAAGAACGTAATTAAATATGGGGTGTTTCATTTAAAAAAGTGTAACTTTCTTTGACCATCCTGTATATAAAAAAGTGACGATTAAAGCAATACAAAAAAAAATAAAGATCATTTTAAACAACTTCTGTATTTAAATTTTTTTTCCAAACCGCGTAGTTTTCGAGATAAGGTATAGGCCCCTCTTAAACGGGCCACCCTGTACCTATGTAAAGAAATAAGTATTCCCATAATTTGAATGTACTGTAATATAAAACAGTGAAGTGATCTGCGCATTTACGAAAAACCTTTCTATGATAAGATAATAGATAGTATAAGGGAAAATCGGCACTATACAGGATTACACAAAATATAAAGGGACCATATAATTTTTTGTCCAAGAATACCTCTTTTCAGGTATACCTACAGAGCGTTTAAATGTTAGAAAAAACTTTAATTTTTTCCTATTAAAAAAAACTTAGTTTTGTCATTCAAATTCCGTTGATGTTATTATCATTTAAGAAAACATATAGCGCTGATTCACTTATTTTTTTTTCTAACAGTGGAGATCGTGAGAAAGTGTAATTAAAGGCTTTTGTGTTCCAGCTGAACTTAATGAAAACCACAAAAAGCAAATTAGCAAGGTAAGGAGAAAGAATAAGTAAAAAACTTTTATTGGTTCTCTTCAATAAATACCTAACTATTAATTTTAAACTGTCGGTTTTCTCATAACAAAAAATTGGGTGATAAAATCTGGAAATTAGCTGAATAATATTAGCATAAGATAAACATTTTATACAGCAAATATTTCAATCATTAACAAAACTATAATTATTTACTAACAATTAAAAACAAATAGAAATCCATTGTAAGACACAGAAGTAGTACGAAATGCCGAAATGCATGATGCCATTACCTTCTATGCTTTGGCGCAGCAAGTTAACAACTGCTATTGTGATTGGTCTGATGGTAAGTTTCTTGAATCCTTAACACCAGTTGTTCCCGTATCTCCGGGATAGTACAAACTAAATCCACAAAGGTTCTCGATATAAAATCAAAACTATTAAGATCTAGGTACCTCATTTGCCAAGCAGCTGATCCACTTGTCGATACATAACACTCATTTGGAATCCGCAAACGGCCCGACTGAGGTATCCATCGTCGGGGAAAATTGTAATTACACCGGATTCATCGGTCCCTATAATTTTAGTTCTAAATATGGTGTCTCTATTAATTGACCTTAAGATTCAGCTAGAAAAGTTTTTTCATTATTTCTTCTGCTGGTTGGCTAAATGATTGAAAAATTGGTGAATTTTTCTCGTCACGATGAAGTCGACGCAAAACTTTATTTTTGGATGCTATTGTATTTCGCGAATTTAAGTGACATTTTTCATCGAAAAGATTTAAAATTTCGTTTCGGTCCTTTTCATTGTTTTTCATATTAGTTTCTTAGATTCCGTTTCAAGCCGATTTTAATGAAATATTAAGGTTTATCAAAACTAGATGATCTGGCAATCTTCTATAAGAAAAGACGCAAACAAAATATCGGCTTATTCATTTGTACAAAACTTGTCATTTTTTGATCAGTTTCGTACTAAAACTAATGAGGAAAAAAATAATTTTGAAACTTTGTCATAAATGTTAAATTTAAAAAAAAAAATAGCAACATATTAATTGCTTAATATTTTTCTTGATTATTGGAACATTATAAAAATATGAAAGATCAGTGACGATACGCCGACTAGAGCCAAGGAAAAAGCAAACATGCTCGCCAAAGTGTTTTCATCGCGCTCTACCTTAAACGTCCACCAAGGCATGGCTCTCTCCACCATATCGAACATCAACACTACCACGGCAGAAGCTAAGTTTCATCAACGTGATATTCGTAAAATCATCAAAGAACTAGATACGCAAAAGGCATCAGGACCGGATGAACGAACTAACACCCATTTTTGCCAGGCTCTTTTCTCTGTCTTACCGAAAAGGGATTTACCCATCTTCTTGGATAGTCACTCGAGTGCAACCTGTTCCAAAAAAGGCAAGAAAACGACGCCCTCAAACTATCGCCCAATTGCCTTGATTCCAATAATCTGCAAAGTCATGGAACGTGTAGTCAATCAGCATCTAGTCAGGTACCTCGAGAACAACAGAATAATCAGCGGTAATCAATACGGTTTTCGCCAAGAGAAATCGACAGAAGATATATTGGCCTATGTCACTCATATATGAAGTAGGTCAATTGAGAACTATGAAGAGTCTCAACCGATTGCGTTGGATATTTCCAAAGCATTCAACAGAGTTTGGCATGACGGATTGCTTAACAAACTACCGTCCTTCGGACTGCCAGCCTCTCTCTGCAAATGACTTGCCAATTTCCTTAAGAACCGATCTCTGCACGTTGCAGTTGATGGACACATCTCAGACACATTCACCATTAACGCGGGCGTGCCTCAGGGCGCAATACTTTCACCAACTCTGTTCCTCATCTATATTATTGACCTGGTGACCGAAACGAATAATCCTGTTTACAGTTTTGCAGAATTCCCAATTTAGATAAAAAAAAAACTTTTACCGGCGGCTGAGACTTATCACCGCAGACAGGAGCAGATTACAGCAATTAATCAAGACCTGGAGAAAGTTCAAACTTGAGGCGACAGAAATTTGGTCCAGTTCAATGCAGCAAAGACCCAAGCAGCCACGTTCACCAAGAGGGCCAATACGGCGGGCCCTGACAGCATTATCGCAGGATCGACCATTCCTTCATCTTCGTCAATCGGACTACTGGGTGTCTCGGTCAACAGCAATATGTCCTGGCTTGCTAACATCGCAAAATCAGCCTTTCAGAAGCTTGGTGCGCTATTTCGCAACAAAAAACTCTATACACCGTAGCAGTTGCTCCTGCTCTACAAGGCGCAAATAACACCATGCTTAGAATATTGCTCACATATCTGGGGTGCCGCACCAAAGCGTACCCTAATTTCCCTAGATTCCATTCAGAAGAGAGCTGTGCGTCTTGTCGGCGACCCGGAGTTAACCCGGTATCTGGATAGTCTGGAAAATCGCAGACATGTGGCCGAGATGTCGCTGTTTTACAGATACTTTCACGGCAGATGTTCCCAGGATTTGGCCCTCCTCATCCCGCTCCTGGCAACGCCTGTCAGACAGCCACGACAGATGGCAAGAGCGCACCAGTTCGTCGTACAACTGGAAACACTTGAAACATCGCTTTACAACTCCTTTGCCTGGCGCACTGCATCACTGTGAAACTCACTCTCAGGACATCTGTTTCCCCCTAATTACCACGTATTAGGGGTGTGTCAATCAACATCTTCGCACACACACCGTTCGTCGAGCGCCATAGGATCGCCCTTTAGTGTGTGTGCCACTGCGATAACAAAAAGAAATCTGGAGAGGGTTCGAACTTAAGGCGACAGAAGTTTGATCCAGTTCAATGCAATAAAACCACAACCAACCATGTTTACCAAGAAAGCCAATAGGGCGGACCCTGACATCATTATGGCAGGATCGACATTCCTTCATCCTCATCAATCGGACTACTGGATATCTCGGTCAACAGCCATATGTCCTGACATGACCACGTTGTTTACATCGCAAAATCAGCCTCGCAGAAGCTTGGTGCGCTATTTCGCAACACAAAACTGTATATACTGCAGCAGCTGCTCGTGCTCTACAAAGCGCAGATAAGACCGTGCTTAAAATATTACTTACACATCTTTGGTGCCGCACCGAAGCACACGCTAAAGCTGCTGGATTCCGTTCCCGGGATCTAGTTAGTTAGGAAAACCGCAGACATGTGGCCGAGATATCCCAGTTTTACAGATATTTTCACGGCAGGTGTTTCCAGGATTTGACCCGCCTCATCCCACTCCCAGCAACACCTGTCAGACAGTCACGACGGACGGCAAGGGCGCATCCGTTCTATGTACAACTGAAAACACCTAGAACATCGCTTTACAAGGCGCACTGCATCGCTGTGGAACTCACTTCCAGGACATCTGTTTCCCCCAAATTACAACCTACAGCTATTCAAGAACCGTGTCAATCAACATCTTCGCACACACACCGCTCTTAGGGTGCCATTGGATCTCTCTTTAGTGTTTGCGTCGTTGCCATAAAAAAAATTAAAACGTTTTCAGGCGTGCCACTAATAAAAATAAATTAAGTGGGTAACTGTTGAGAATAGTTTTTTGGATTGGTATACATTTATGTACATATTTCTATTTCACAAGCCTTGGGTATTATTCATACGTTAAAATGAAACGTATTTTTTTTCTCGATAACGGTTGGTTAAAAATCCAAGTATCAACTTTCATGTAATTTCGATTACTGCATTTGCATGGGCTACTAAAATTTCAAAAAAGAAGTGGCGTACCATAGTTTGATTATATAAGTTATATATTACTCTGTTTGTCATATGTCAAGTTGCTTAGAGTTTTTTCAAAATCTTAGTAAAAGGTCGAAAGTCGATGCTTTATATGGTATTTTTTTGGTGACCGTATTTGGAAGTCATTATGTGCGCATAAGGGTAGTACAAGGGATAGATCGCGCGTCCGTTAGTTGGAAACTATCCTATTTTCTCAACATAACCGAATTTCCTTTTGATGAAAATAGAGAAAATACGGTTAGAAAATAATTGAAATTGCGTGTTCACATGTAAAGTTGGAGGACGTTAAAATATTTCGTATTCATCCTGAGATAACTGGGAAGAGTAAACCACGGAAAGTAAGATTTCGTGCGACATGTTAGGCCTTTTCGGCCTCTAATTTTGAGAGAACCCCGACAAAGGTGGCTGAATATAAAGCCTTAAAGTGAGAGCTGTCCGGAAGGATGTAAGATCGTCAAGCGGAGTTGAGAATTAGATAATTCGGCAGTATCACTAAAATTGTAAAGCCAAGAACAAAGCATGCTAAATATGATATCCCCGAACACTGGCAAGATGAATGTCAAATTAATCTAATTAATAAACCCATTTCTTTCTTCTGCAGGTCTACAAATAAACATGGAGTAGTATCAGTATCAGTATGGAAGGGGTGGCCCCTAGCGGGCCTTGCACTTAGGCCACCAATTGGACCCGTTGTGCCCCCAGCCCGCATTAGAGAACCTCCAGGATGCCGGTCCTCCTTAAGAAAGCCGCATCTCCTTCAGACTAACACGACGCACTGAATCTGGCTCGATCGACGTCACGCCAAAGATTCTG
>MU182547.1:0-20425 GCA_016904865.1 Pissodes strobi | reverse complement strand
CGCTTTTGACTATATCACAGAACATGTTATGCATGCAAAACATGAATAACGTAGTTTTGGCTGGCACTTTAGCTGAACAAAAATCTGAACAATGGTTTCAACATAATAACTGAATAGTAACAAAACCCAGCACTTAACGATCTCTAATAACCCTAAAATAACCTCAAATTAATCATGTGGAACCTATGGAAATGATGGTAGGAGTCTTCTAGTAATTTTCTACTCCGTAGACTGATCTAGCTAGTCCAGTGGCGTAACAACGAAGCAACATGCCTGTGTGCGATCATTTTGTCGGGTCCATTCTGGAGCATAGAAAGAAAGTAGCAAAGCACAAATCAAAAACAAGCCGTAATAAGAATAATGATTTTAATCATATATCTCCAAGTAACAAAACTGAAACAAAATAAAAAAATATATATAATATGAAGAAGAAAAATAATGGAAATAACTAAACAAAAAAAAGGAACTACATCTCAAACATTTATAAATGACTAATAGGCGCGAGTAAAATCTCTTTCTCTTGCCTTTGGATATGCAAAATCAGTAATAATGTTGGCAATGTCTACTTTTCGGGTCTCCTCATTTTCTATGGATATAACTGCCAAGACGATAATGAGGCACCGAATTGTCATTCAAAAATTGGAACTATCAATTGTCCACGTAAGCCTCTTATACATTATACAGCATATTACTAGCGGCCACCTTTACCTTTATCTAAGTTCTAAATACCGCTATTGGAAATCGTGAGAGTTTAATGTGAACACAAACCCTCCTTTAATAATTGCGGATTCAGTTTTTTTCCATGAAAATGAGATAATTGTTTTGTGGTTTCGTTTGCGGGCCCCTATTGAGGCCGGGCCAGTGTGCAACAAATTTACCTAACTCAATGCCTGCGTCAATCGGTAATTAGTGTTATTTTTTTGCATTATTCTGAAATCGGGAATATCTATGGGCTTTTAAGTGCGTGATACTTGTACCTATTATTTCGTTGTTTTAGCCATACAATTTATATTGTTAGGCGTATTTTTAAATACGTAAAACTATATATTTTGGACTTAAAGGCATGTTGCTTTTGTGGCGTCGGCAATTTTTGTTTTGTGGTAACTGATGTGTAACTGCAAGTGTAATTACGCCTTAAAAGTGTTGTATTCCTGGCTGTAATTGAAACTATGAAAATTGACCTGTTCATGTTTTCGGTTTTCCAAAGAACGTAAGTTTGCAACAAAAATGGCTAAAAGCTATACCCAGAAACAAGATGAAAATATGTGAAGCTAATTTTCCTGAAGGTAGTATAATAAAAAGTACAAACACTGGTAAGTTTTTTACAATAGATTTACTAAAAGTAGGTAGGTACTCCTAAAATAAGACTGTATACCATCTTTTTTTTTTCAAATTGTCCCAGTTATTTATCAAAAAATGTTAAAATGCGGCAAAGTAAAGATGGAAAGCTCAAAAACATTGAGGAGTTAAAAATGTCAAATGCCCTTGAACTAATCGAAATTGAGTTTGAGTGGCACAAAAAACATACATTTTGCCCTATTTTAATATAGACCACCCTATATAATTCGTATTAGATTAAAGCAATAAAGATTTCCTATAATGCACATTAAACTACGGCTGTGAATGTCAGGTATCGTAAAATAACTAATTGCTAAATTCAAATGAAATCGCAAAATCGACGAATGCCGTGGATCCTTATTTTGCGCTTTCGCACGAACATGGAAAAGAAACATCTCACTTTTTCCGTCGAGTGTGCTATGAATGGTCATGGAAACCGAAGATAAATAAATGACAGTCGTGCGTTTGTTACAGTTTGTTGCTGGCACTCCTGTTCCAGATATGCCCGAAGCCCAAATATAATATGTCAAAACTGACAGTTATTGGCAAATTTCAGAATAAGTATAGAGAAAAATGTGGATTTAATTTTAAAAAATGCGGCGGTAGAAAAAGGTCTGTGTGTTTTTCGAGCGCAAAGTAAGATTGCCGTTTTCGAAAGATTACTGCGCTCCGCTACGCGTCGTGCAGTAACATTCTTTCTCAAGCGGCAATATGTTACTTTGCGCTCTAAATACACAAATAACTATTTTCTTCAAACGTCAGTAAATCCGTCATTACTCGACTGTGTAGACGGCCGTGAAGTTTCGTTTTTCCTCCGCCGGAGCTTTACTTTTCACCTTTCCGCCGGCGGAGGTAAAAGTGTTGTCATAGTAACATAGACACAATACAAACAGATAACAAAATAAGCGTCAACACCTAAAGATTTATTAAACTACAATTTGTATTTATCACTCAATTTGTGACTGCATTTCTAAAAATCACTAATTTAGGAACAAATTGGCTATTATTTAATCGAACTTACTCAATAACTGCTTATCAATACGGAATTAAAACGCAATCGAAGACGCAATCTTGAAACAATAATTATTGTTGACAGTGTCCACTGACAGCTTTATGTTACATTACTATAGGTCTGTTCTAGCAGCGATTTCAAACGGTTTCAAACCGTTCGGAGTTTGCGCATAACGATGTAAGCGTCGCTTATATGGCTATGCGCAAACTCCGTACGGTTTGGAACCGTTTGAAATCTCTGCTAGAACAGAGCTAATAGCAACAACCTGTGCCTATTCACCGACACCAGTCTAAGCCGCCTTTCGAACCCACTTATCTTTAATAATAATTAGTTGTTATTACTATTAAAAAGAGATGTTTTTGCATTAATTTGTCGACATTTGAAGAAAAAACAGCATATTTTATTTGGAGGAAAAGTTACTCTTCATGGCTTGCTCTCTATTAAACACGAGCGCGCCATGAAAAGTATCACTTTTCCTCCATATAAAATAATATACTATTTACGCAGTCTGAATATTTGTGATAGAGTTATATTAAGATTTGTTTAAACGTAACAATTATTATGCAAAATACTTCTAGGTCATTCTTATTTTCATGGTATCACTTTTGTAGATTTGCAGATATATTGAAACTGCATCCTGTTTTTAACCAAAAAAATATCCGCATGCTTTGTAAGCCTCCGAAAATTATATCATTTATGGATAAAATGGAATGCAGTAATCCATTATTTTCTTCAAGAAATGTTTCTCAAACAATAGCACAACATAAATGTCTTTTCGGATACAGCACCAAGACCAATTAAGAGTGAATAATGGCTATGTCATTTATCATTTCATAGCTATACACTACACAGTGGCGGATACCGAAGAGATAAATAACTGGTACAATGAAAGAAAGAGTGATTGGGAAAGCCGAAGGAGAAAAGCCAGTATATGCATCCTTAATTCCTGTTGTGACTAATTTCAGTAAAAAATCCCTCTGATTTTGCGATGCAACTAGGTTCCACATAAATTGTCACAGCTCTGTAAACCGAAGTGTACGACTCAAAAATTTAAAGAAAATTTCAACGAACCCGAGGTTTTGGCAAACCAGATTAGAACAAGAAAGAAAGGTACCAACAGGTAATCCATAAATATTAGACAGCTTTGGGCATTACAGTGCAATTTTGTAAACGGATGTTTCTATAATTGTTTCCTGAAAACTTCCTTGAATCAACTGAGTGGTGAAGCTTATCATTATCAGCAAACATCACTATAGAGGTAGAGCTTTTAATTGAACGACTTAATGGATCCCTCAGACGCATTATAAGATCCTTTACACAAATAGTGCACTATATAAAAATCGGCCTTTCCTATTGATCGATCCGCATGGCCCTCCGCTCGCTTCGCTCGCTGCGGGGGCTCAAGAAAAGGAAACTAACCAGGTGCTAACCCAAACTAACCCAAGACATACCCAAAATCAAGAAAAAAACTGTTTAGAAACATAATCTTAAAAAAAATAATAAAAAATAGTAACGGAGTTACTATTTTTTATTATTTTTTTTAAGACCGGCCGTCCAGGTGAGACGCAGCTTACACAAAATGTTTTCATCGCACTCTACCTTAGACGTCCTCCAAGGCAAGACTCTCCCCACTATATCGAACATCAAGACTACCATGGTAGAAAACAAGTTTCATCACCATGATATTCGTAAAATCATTAAAGAACTAGATAGGCAAAAGGCATCAGGACCGGACAAAGTGCCTGCCATCGTGTTAAAGAACTGCGCGAACGAACTAACACCCGTCTTTTCCAGGCTTTTTTCTCTGCCTTACGGAAAAGGGATTTACCCATCTTCTTGGAAAGTCGTTCAAGTGCAACCTGTTCCAAAAATTGCAAGACCACCACGCCCTCAAACTATCGCCCAATTGCCTTGCTTCCAATACTCTAAAGTCATGGAATGTGTAGTCAATCATCAACTGCTCAAGTATCTCGAGAACAACAGAATAATCAGCGATAATCAATACGGCTTTCGCAACAGATCGACAGGAGATATATTGGCCTAATGTCACTCATATATGGAGTAGGGTAATTGAGAACTACGGAGAGTGTCGAGCGATTGCGTTGAATATTTCAAAGGCATTCGACAGAGTTTGGCATGACGGTCTGCTTAGCAAACTGCCGTCATTCGGACTGACAGCCTCTTTCCGCACCTGGCTTGCCAGTTTCCTTAAGAACCCATCTCTGCACGTTACAGTTGATGGACACATCTCAGATACATTCACCATTAACGCGAGCGTGCCTCAGGTCGCAATACTTTCACCAACTCTGTTTCTCATCTATATTAATTACCTGCTGACCGAAAAGAATAATAATGTTTACAGTTTTGCAGATGGCAGTACCCTGGTATCCAACTTTAGATCACAAAAACCATTACCAGCGACTGAGTATTAATCAAGACATGGAAAATTCAAACTTGAAGCGACAGAAATCTGGTCCAGTTCAATGCAGCAAAGACCCAAGCAGCGACGTCAAGGGGGGGCCAATACGGCGGGCCCTGATATCATTATGGCAGGATCGACCATTCCTTCATCCTCGTCAATCGGACTGCTGGGTGCCTCGGTCAACAGCGATATCTCCTGGCATGACCACGTTGCTAACGTCGCAAAATCAGCCTCGGAGCTTAATGCGCAATTTCGCAACAAAAAATTGTAAACGCCGCAGCAATTGCGCTTGTTCTACAAAGCGCAAATGGGACCGTGCTAAGAATATTGCTCACATATCTGAAGACTGCACCAAAGCACACCCTAGAGCTGCTGGATTCCATTCAGAAGAGAGCTGTGCGTCTCGTCGGCCACCCGGAATTTGGATAGTGTGGAACACCGCAGTCATGTGGCCGAGATGTCCCTGTTTTACAGATACTTTCATGGCAGATGTTCTCAGGATTTGGCCTGTCTCATCCCGCCCCTGGCTACGCCTGTCAAACAGTCACGACAGACGGCAAGAGCGCACCAGTTCGTTGTACAACTGGAAACACCAAGAACATCACTTTACAAACTGTCTGGCGCACTGCATCACTCTGGAACTTACCTTCAGGACATCTGATTCCCTCTAATTATAACCTACAACTATTCAAGAACCGTGTTAATCAAAATCTTCGCACACACAAACCGCCCGCCAAGCGCCATAGGATCTCCCTTTAGTGTGTGTGTCACTGCCATAAAGAAAATAAGCTAGTCTGCTGCTAGTTCTCGAGACACTGATGTACAAACATATCTTATATCGACATGCACAAATATTTGAGCAGCCCTCGTGAAATCACTGCGCATGGCTATGATGTCACAGCCGTTTACACATTTCCGTCCCTATCCGCATGCACATTTCCGTCCCATTTGCCGAGATTTACCCTCATACCGCCGCGTAAGATGTTCATGAAAAAGCCCATCCGGAATTTGTTAATAAAGGTAACTAAAAATTATGCTGTCAGAACCTTCCAGGTAGCACATGACGTCTGTATAACGGCCAAAAGACGTCACCACATAAGTCCAAATGACGTCAAGCTTACGTCCAACATGACGTCAAAAAGACACCGTAATGTCACATCCAAAAGACGTCATATTCTGACGTCCATTGGACGTCTCATTTGAAACTAAATAGACTTAAAATAGTCGACATAATGACGACTAAATGACGTCAAAAAGACGTACAAATATGGACGCCCAAAAAAATTCAAAATGAATTTTTATATGCATTGAAACCCGCGCCCCAGGTTTCGGTTCGCCAGACGTGTACCTATATAAATATGTCTAGAAATAATTGAAACATTAAAATTTAGAAGAAATCGGAAATGACCAAGATCAAAATACAAAATAGCACTTTCCAGCATAAACAAAATATTTGATTGATAAAAAACATACCTATTTTGAGCGCCCATTGCATAACGTTTGCTTATCTAAAATAAAATAAGTCTGGTTAAGAAATAAAACAAGAATCTCTACTAAGAATATATGCATATGAAGTGTTTTAGCTACCTAAAAAAAATTGCACAAAAATTAGTGATCTTATGGTGAGTTTTTCTGGAATAAATTTATAAAAGGTAAACACTTTGCCAACAAACGTATTTAAAATATATATTATACCTACACCTTATACTGCCCTAGTATTCTACCCTGGTTCAAGTTGGTAACTTTGAAAGTATCTACCTCTAACAAATTATTAAGTTACCTTAATTAATAACACAGAATATATAGATAGGCACAGGTGTTCAACTAATTTACTAACACTAGGCTGATCTCAAACTTTAAAAGAAAACAGAGTGACTCAAATATTTTAAAAAAGCATTAAGATTATTACTTGAATTCCAGTTAGTAAAATATACTATACGTTATCAATAACTTGCCGGTTTGACAATAAACTTTTTTAATGCCGTAAAAGGGTCCATGTGTCTGGCGGCTGTTTTTTTAATGGCGTCAACTAGTTTTCATACACTACGGCGAGGCCTTCGCCGCCTGTTTCATCCAGTTGCACAACGCAGTACATATTTCTTTCTAATTACTTGTACTACAAGACAGAAGAAACACAATAGATTAGGTATAACCTTAATTGAACGAAATCGTACAACCATAGATAAATATCAACGTACAACGAAATCTTCGAATTCTCGTCACAATGATCACATTCACAGACACCATACACCACACAGTACAACGCCGAAGGGCCGAAGGCCGAAGTCGTGTTGCGCCGAACATTTAATAATGACATTGCCGATAATATAGGTGTCTAACTTATCCGTTATAACGCGCTAAAATTAAAATTGAAAATAAGTAGCATTTTAATTATTATTTCAGATGCATCTGCGTAAGAAACGGGGAAACTGGGATTCTAGATAGAACTAATTGAAGTTGGAAAAAATATAATACATTTATTATTGTCATTACTTTTACAAAATTTAAATTCATTTTTGTCATTTGTTATGATAATAAAAAAAAATAAAGTTTGTTTTTTGATAAATTTATTTAATAGAGTTAATCTGACACTAATTTGTTGGGCAAGAATACTTACCAATGGATTTTTGGGTTTTGACCCAGAAAACTAAATTTTTATTTTCGGATCTTTATAAGACGTCTAAAAGACGTCTACAAGTTGACGTCTAAACCATGTCTTAAAAATGACGCCATAACGACGTCATTTTTTGGCCTCCGGACGTCCAAGACCAAAAATGAGTAAGAATTGACGTCTAATAGACGTCAATAACGTCACGTTGGCTACCTGGGCTGCGCTGGCGCTGGTGCTGGTGCAATTTCAGGGTCGTTGAAAAAACTCTTATGCTTCCACCTTGATTATTGTAATGGTAATAGAGCGAATTAGTACAAATATACAGGAAAATTGCAACTCTGTCCCAAGCTTAAAACTGTCTTATATAATTAGGATTATTTTATTAAAATTGTTTGGTAGTAAATTTTTAACAATAAAAAATTATCATTATTTTTGTAACATGGAACAATTTCCAACCCATACAAATAATGAAACATCGAGATTATGAGGAAAACGCTGACATCTTTATAATCTCATGTTCCATGAAAGCTGCTAATAAATATCGACAAAAATTATCTATATCCATTTTTGCTTCAAAAATATGGCGATATAATTTTTTTATAGAAAATAAGCTATTGCTGCTAAGTAGCTAAGTGCTACTTTGAAGTAATAGTCAATTAAAAGATACTTTAACTAGTAGTGGCATGCTAGTAAACAGTTAACGAACGCTTTGAGTGTTATTACGGTAATTTGACCGAGCGTTGTTAAATCCAGTCTTTGTCACCCTGAGACTTATGAGAATCCTAATATTAAATTAAAATTAATCCATATTATAGCCGCAAAGAGGTTTATATATTTAACGCATACGCATGTTATCGATGAAAGCAATATACAGGATAGTACAAAAGTCGTATTCTCTCAATACTGCGATATCACACTTGATAACAATAATAAATAATAAACTTGTTGTATCCATATGCGCACACCAACATGACCTTAAAGTAATTTTTATTTATCAGCAAACAAACCCTATTATCGTTGTTCAATGATAACAAACTTGGATGCATTTTTCAATTATTATTCATACCATCCCATACTATTTAATGTTGAAGACAAAACAAGGTCACTCACTATTAAAAGTTCAGTGTTATTGCAGCATATTTCCAGAGAAAATGAAGTATTTGATTGCAGGTTTTATTGTTATTGCTTCCATATTTGTCGTGATATATCATGGTGAGTTTTTCTTATATTGACATTCAGCGCACATGAGTATACACCGAGCTTTTAAAGGCAGGCATTTTTTAGAGACGAGCTGATGCCTAGTTTAAAGAAAATACTCGTTTTGAACACAATTTTCATTTGTCAAATTCTCGAAAGAGCTTTGAACGATTATATTCAAATTTGGTTTAAGTCAATTTCACGTAAAGCTACATCTTTTTATCAAGTGAAGTATGTTTCCCAGTAACATACGCTGCAATATTTTTTAAAACAAGTATGATCTGCAATTTTTACTCGTTTTGAACACTAATTAAAACTATTTGAAAGCTATCGATAAATTTTTTGACATAGCTTTTAATAATGAGACAATATTTTCAAAAAACAGTTAATACATGCCACTAATACAGATTGTTTATTATCTTCAAATTTTTAATGTTTTGTTCCATACATTAAGAAGTTTGGGTTAGTTTGGGTTTACATTAAGAAGTTTGTCAAATATATTGGTTTAACATTTGATATTCTCATCACATGGTAACATGGTAAATTTTGCAAAAAATACTGAATTTATGACCAATTTTTCCAAAACTCTGATGTATTGATTAAATGTATAATTAGTCATCGGAGTAAAGTCATTGAAGTATGTTAAAAATTAGTCATCAGAGTAAAGTCATTGAAGTATGTTAAAAATTTGGATATATTTTCGTACTTAAATGGTTCTTCTTTTCCGGGTTCCATGTGTTATACAGCACGTTCGCGATCATTTGTCCATTTCATGATTACGACGACGATTTAACTTTAAATAACCAATTTCTAACACCATCATATAGGCCATAAATAACATTGAAGTACCCGTATTTGGGTGTATAGTGGCATATTTATTTGAAGTGGATTCTTAAGTTTAAAGAAGGTTTTTTGTACGGCTAATTATAGCCATCACTTCTCCTCAGAATAGTGAATTTTGCGACACTGTTCAATATTTTCTCCGTTGAAGAGGTCTAGTGCGTACTAATCACCATAAGATTTGTTTTGGCAATATTAATATGTAGCCCGAACCGTTGACCGTATTCGTTGAGTTTATTTATTATTAACTAGACGTCTCCAAGATTGTTGTTGTTACCTTAGATTGCGGTTTAATCTGCATAGCGTAGAATTCTTGCTTGCGTAATTGCTTACCTCGTGTTTCATTTCCTACCGCCGACTTGAAAGATTTTTTCAAGGTATATGGTAAACAAAATAAGTTGACTCTTTTCATGCAGAAGATCCCTGTTGAGAATTCGCCATCAATGCGGATTTCAACAAATTGTTGTCAACATAGTTGTTTTATTATTCTAATATCTTTATCATCTATACCGATCTCCTTTAATCTTTCCAACAGAGCCCTTGTGCTTCACGTTATCAAAAGCCCTCTGATAGTTAATAAAGCAGATGAAAATATACTTCACACTTGTTCTCACTTCTTGAATGAATTACTCGAAGAAACTCTTTAAGCAATCTTTGGGGTTTGTTTTCTTTGGGATGACAACAAACGTAGCTTTTAATCAATCCATTGGGATCTTCTCAGTCAGATATCACTACAAACAATATATAATGTAAGCAATTGAGTATCGATCTGCTTTAAAACGTCTGCATATATTATGTCGTCGTGACCTGGAGTTTTACTATTCTTCATACAATTTATTGCGTATCTAAGTTCAGAATCAAGACTCAAGAATTTTTGGGCCATTCATATTCTTTGTGTTATTCGTTAACTTTTCATAAACTATCGAATGACAGTATCTTCGAATTTAACCCGCGGATAAAATTAACCGGAACTTTTAAACCTCCGGTTAAATTCAAAGTTACTATCATTCGATAGCTTATGAAAACCCAAGATAGGAATGTGCAAACCGTTTTCTTTGATCTCGTGCTATTTAGATTTTAGAGCCTGCCAAAGTGTCAAAATGCCCGACTTTCAACTGTCAATATTTGGTAAACAGCTATAGGTAGGTATAGGATCTTATACACAAAATGTGTTTAGATTTTTCTAGAGAGTCCAAAAATGTGGTAATACACAGGGTGTTCCATTTAAAAAAATATCAAAGTGACCCCTAGCAATTTTATTTGATGTTCAATTGTTTTTTGCTGATCATATCCGAATTCGCGGGAGAAAATTACATAAGATGGCTCTTTCAGTTTTTTTTTTATAAAAGTACAGGGAAACTAAAAAAATCGCCTTGTCTAGTCCTCGTTGGATAACACTGTACTTTATTTTAATATTTCTTTATTCCAGTGGCGATATTTTTTTCCGCCGATATTAACAAGTGCTATATGTTTGACGTCGCAAAAAATCCTCTATTCAAAGCTGGAAAAAATATAATGTATTAATTAAAAATAATGTGTCTACTATTTATATCAAGAAAAAAAATCTAGAGCTTGTTAACTCGCACTGTATGAATGTTTTCTTAAAATAAATTTACTCCAAAAATATTTCGCCCCCCTTTAAAAACATCCTGTAGACATAAATTAAGGCTCACACAAAATTGGGTGGAAAGCGAAAGGACGTATAAATCTCTGCGGGAACAAAAAAATACAGGCGGGGAAAGAAAAAGCGAAGATGAAATATGAGCAAGTTAGAAATGATCACAGACTTAAGTTAGTTGTAAACTGTAATATTTTTTTCTTAATATAGCCTATCTACATATTTCTATTTCAGTGATACTTTCCTTAATCTCTGAACAGCTATGAAATAAAATTGCCCACAAGTTGGTACATTATGAATTTTTAATGTTTAAATTTGTAATAAATAAATTAATATTTAAATTTACCTAAATTTACCTAATATTCTTGTTATGTTTCATTATTTCTGTTTAAAATCATTTCAACCTTTTCATTTTCGCTGAAATTGCGGTATAACCCCATTTAAGATTTCAGATTATTGGGAAACTGTGATTGGATATTTTGTCAAAAAATAAATCTATCAAAATGGCAGTATCAGTGTAAATAAAGTTTCTTTGCTTCAGTGGAATTTATTGTCGTTACTTCCCAATCAATTATTGATTCAGGAATCTTCCTTGAGTTTCATACTGGCAGGATCGAACCGAATCTGAATCTCGAGAAAAAAGCATTCGCGGGAAGATTATAGTTGTGTTTAAGACAACAGCAGCCTATATTTAAACATTTACTACTTACACATCCTGGAAGTTTACCCGTTCTTACTAAGAATACGAAAGAAAAATTATATTATTAATTGCAGACATTTAAACAAGCCTTGGAATCTGGTATTTAGATCGGTACATTTCGTAGATGTTTAAAATTTAGATAATCAAAATGGCTCCAAAAATATATAAATTTAAATAATGAACATAGAAAAATGCTGACTAAATGGTCAGGAAAATTTGGTGTTAACTATTAAGGCGCAAAACCCAATTTTTATAGTTGTGTTGTTATTGGGAAATATATGATTCTTATCGACATGAGTATATTGTCACGGCTAGCAATCACTCGAATGTTTTTGTGCTAACCTATAAAACTAGCCTTGTCGCGTCTACGTATGAGTCATCGCCGGCCGCGAAGATTCAGGATCTGTGGAATTCTCTCGATGCCCTGGTCGAGAATAATATAGAGTGGCCTCGCTTCTTCCGGAGTATTCGTGATAGATTTTAGATTGACTGTATATAAATAGCAAGCAGAAAGCGTGTTGAGTTGGTTAATCATTGAGTGTTGAATTGTAAAGATATATTAGTTGTAAAGTTATAAGAGTAGTTTTGTGCGAATAATTGTATAGAGTTATAAAGAATAAAGACAGTATTATTTTAAAATAATAAAAGTTGTAATTTCGTTCAGAACCCACGGGAAAACGTAACATTTGGTGTCAGAAGTGGGATGGTGAAGGAACGGGACTTGCTAAGTGTTCTTCGAGGAGAGAAGAGGGTACAAGTATGTCAATGAGGCCGTTTTGACTGGTCGATTCTGAGAACATTTTATAACATTCTATGGTCAATCCAAGGCAATAAACGGCAAAAATGGACCAAATAAATAAAATGTTCCGGCCGATTTCATGAAAAATCTAAATACTGAGAGCCAAACAGAACAGGATCGCCTTCAGAAAAAAATCCAGATCAAGCGGATTGGAAAGAAGATGAACGTGAAAGGCAAGCAAAACAGGACAGGGTTCAGAAAATTTTACAAGACCAAGAAGATTAAAGGCAAATAGAACAGGATCGGCTTCTGCAAATTTTACAAGACCAAGAAGATAAAAGACAAATAGAACAGGACCGGCTTCAGAAAATCTTCCAAGATCAAGAAGATAAAAGGCAAGCGGAACGAAAATAGGATGAACCTAGAAGGCAAGCAGAATAGGACCAGCTTCAGAAGTGGATGCTGGATGCAATTGTAGGCGAGCAAGGAAAATTGCAGAAAATATTGGACGGGCAAAATGAGAAATTTGAAAACGCATTAAACAATGTACAAAAACAAGTAAGAGATGTACGGAAAGAAATGAAGAATCTACAAGCAGAAGTTACCAGGTTACCAGACCTAAAAATCACGGACCACCGAGAGGGTATTGGTCACAGGACAGAATATTAAATCTCCAACGTACGATAGTCAAGCATTCTGGACAATGTACAGAAAACAATTTGATACCGCTGATGTTGCCAACGGTTGGAATAACGTAGAAATGGCTACATTACTAGTGGTAGTGCTTCGTGGACCTGCCCTGGAACTACTACGGACCATTCCCGTTAGCCAACAGGGGAAATATGACATATTTGTAGCTGCCCTGGAGAAACGATTTGGCGACCAACATTGAAGACAACTCTATCAGGCACAAGTAAAGTCTCGACATCAGAAACCTGGTGAAAACCTGCAAGAATTTGAGGCAGAGGTTAGATTTAATTGGCGTACCCGGGAGCAACAGAGGAATTTCAAGAGGAACTTGCTGCCTAATATTTCGTGGCTGGTAGAAATTCAGAAACTCAGAATATGTTACGTCTAGCCAAATTTGATATTAGCAGTGAAGTTTTGGGTAGGGCTCTAGAAATAGAGGCGGCCTGTAACATCTCTAAGCCAAAAATTTGGGCTGTATCTATCCAGGAAGAAGAGGCGGCAAACAGCTGTGACTTAACTGAGCTGGGCGAAATTTTGAAGAAATTGACTGAAGTTCTTCAGGCTACGAGCAGATTCCGGGAGCCACTAGAAGATGGGCCACGTAACCGAAATACTTCAAATCAGTGCTATAGATGCGGCAGAACTGGGCATTTCAAAAGATACTGCCGACGCTGAGGCTAGGACCTCAAAGTCAAATCAGGAAAACTTCAATTAGTCAACATTGCAGGGCGAGTTTTGGCTAAAGAAGATAAAGCCGCCAGGATCCTCTCCATAAAAAGCCTAGGAAAGAACGCCGAGAGTCTATCTATTAAAGGAAAGATCAGCGGAAAAGCCATTACAATTATTACTCTTGACACGGGCGCGGCGGTATATTTGGTAACGTATATCAGAGTTGATACAGTAGAAGTCCTACCCACACCGAAGAATGTAGTTTTACATACGGTTACCGGTGAGACTGCTTACTTCAGCAGTCTCACCGGTAACCGTATGTAAAACTACATTCTTCGGTGTGGGTAGGACTTCTACTGTATCGAAGAATGTAGTTTTACATACGGTTACCGGTGAGACTGCTGAAGTACTTGGAGAAATGGATATCGCGGACGAATTAAATTACACCATACAGCGTTAGTCGACATAGAAGACGAATTTATTTCGGGCCTGGATCTCATCGGTCAACATGGATTCTCTTTTGACAACAAACTTAACCTTCTGAAGTTTGGCACCGAAGAGTTCATCCTTACCAAAACAGATGATGGCACACCGGCTAAAGTAGTGGCGCATGTACAGGGTGTCCGGTTATAAATGTAACCCCCCTCTAACTTTTTTATTTACCCTCGTATAAAAAAATGTTAAGTACAAAAGTTGTAAGGATCTTCATATAGTTTTCTGCGGTGTTACTAGAAAAACAATTGAACATCTAAATACTACTGTGCAAATTAAATTAATGTTTTTTTAAATAGGACACCCTGTATATTCTTCCGGATATCTGTAGAGCTCTTTAAAACGAGTTCAGTAATATAAGGTTTGTTGGGTCTAGCTATAATGGTTACCACGTAAATTGCAAGAATGGCGGGTATCTGATTATTACTGAGCCCCTCTCCTAAATCCTTTATTTGGTGAGCTAGAAAAAAATGTTGTATACAAAAGTTGTAGGTTCCTTCAGAAACTTTTCTGCGGTGTTACTAAAAAAACAATTGAACATCAGAAAAGCTTCTGAAGGGAGCATTTTTTTCTAGCTCACCAAATAATAATTCAGTAATAATCAGATACCCGACATTCTTGCAATTTACGTGGTAACTATTATAGCTAGACCCAACAAACCTTATATTACTGAACTAGCCTTAAATAGCTCTATCGATATACAGAAGAATATACAGGGTGTCCAATTAAAAAAAAACATTAATTTAATCTGTACAGTAGAATTTCGATGTTCAATTGTTTTCCTAGTAACACTGCAGAAAACTGTATGCAAATCCTTAAAACTTTTGTATTTAACATTTTTTTATACGAGGGCAAATAAGAAAGTTAGTGGGGGGTTACATTTGTAACCGGACACTCTGTACTGTCAGAATAAGCGGAAATACCAAGCAGATAATTTTTAGGAAATTAGAAAAGGATTTTAGAGGCTGCATCGGACTTATCCAAGATCACGATTTGCCTTGCAAACACCTCGTAGGCAAAGCACTAGTCAAAACCGAAGGCGAAATACCGATAAGAATAGCAAATATTTCATCCAATTCTATTAAAATCAATAAAGGAGATGTAATATAGCCACTTGCGAGCAGGTGCAGTGGGTAACCAGTTGGGAAACGCGGTCAGAAATAACACCCTCAACATCACCTAAGGAAGTTCTAGAACATTTCCAGAAGTGGTGGCATCATCTGTCTTCCGAAGAACAGAAGAAAGCTACACAATTTATCAAAAAGCAGAGCACAGCCTTTGAAAGGAAAAATAGCAACACTGGAAGAACGAACATCATAAAACATAAAATCGACACTGGAAGTGCTCACCCCATGCGGCAGCATCCTCGGAGGTTTCCAGTGACGAAGCAGCAAGAGGTCGCCACATTAGTGGATAAAATGCTTGATTATGGAATTATTGAAGAGTCATCAAGCCCATGGTCGTCCCCTATTGTCTTAGTCACCAAAAAGGATGAGACTACCAGATTCTGCCTGGACTATAGAAGACTCAATGACGTCACCAAGAAGGACTGCTATCCACTTCCCAGAATTGATAACATGTTGACGACACTAGCAAATTCTCATTGGTTTACAACAGTAGTGGCAAAACTGCCTTTTCTACCGGAAGTAGTTTAAATCAGTTTAAAGTTTTGCCCTTCGGACTATGCAATGACCCCGCTACTTTTGAGCGTCTTATAGAAGTTATTCTACGAGGCCTCACTTGGAAGACATATCTGGTCTCTCTTGATGATATAATGGTAATGGGAAAAACTTTTGAAGAGCACCTACAAAACCTGCATGAAGTTTTTACTAGACTCAAGCATGCTCAGCTCTTACTGAATCCAAAGAAGTGATTTCCTTTCCAACAAAAAGTTGACTTTCTCGGGCATGTCGTGTCATCAGAGGGACTCCAAACCGATCAACGAAAGATTACAGCAATCAAAGACTGGTCTCGTCCTCGCGACAAACATCCTTGGATTATGTACTTACTATAGAAGATTTGTCGAAGGTTTATAGCTGCACCTCTACATAAGTTCACTGACGAACGAGCAAATTATGACTGGGACCATAACTGTGATTCTGCGTTCAGGAAATTAAAAACGGCTCTATGTCCAATATTGGGATATCCGGAACAAAAGGGTACATTTGTATTGGACACAGACGCAAGCAACACCGGCATCGGAGCAGTTTTATCGCAAGTACAAGCAGGAGAAGAACGAGTTATCGAATACTACAGTCGTACACTTTCGAAACCTGAACATAACTACTGTGTAACCCGAAAAACTTTTTGCAATAGTCCGGTCTGTTGAGCATTTCCATCAATATCTGTATGGACAAGAATTTGTAATAAGGCGTGATCATGCAGCACGTAAAAATGGCTTTTGGTTATGAAACAGCCTGAAGGACAGGTGGCCAGATGGCTTGAAAAGTTACAACAATATAACTAAGGTTAAGCACAGGGCAGGGAGATTGCATAATAATGCAGATGCTTTATCCAGGAGGCTATGCGAAGATAAATGTAAGTATTGCCAAAGAATAGATCAACGAGAAGGAATTACTCCCATTAGGCAAATTAAATTTAAGGTTGATCAGCAGTGGACCACAGAGCAACTTAAAAAGGATCAGCTTGAGGATAGTGAAATAGCACTATTGCTAAAAGCTAAAGAAGCACATGAATCAATACCAAGCTGTAGAGAGATTTCAACTAAAGGATTTGCTTTTAAAACTCTGTGGGCTCAGTGGGACTCCCTGGTGGTGGAAAACGGACTTCTTAAACGAGCCTGGGAAGCTCCGATGGAAAGTAGTGAGGACACCGTTACTGGTACCAAGGAGGAAGATATCGGAAGTTCTGGAAGAAGTTCATAATATAAAGTCTAGTGCTCATATCGGAGTGGAACAAAATGATTGACAAGATCCGCGACGGATTTTACTGGGTCAAGTACTCTTTAGTGCCAATTGACTATTTTAGTAAATGACCAGAAGTATTTGCAGCAAGAAGCTGTTACCATAGTAGAGGTCCTCGTGAATAACCTATTTAACAGATTTGGTGTTCCGTTAGAGGTGCACTCAGATCAAGGACGCAACTTCGAACCCAACATTTTCCAGAAAGTCTGTGATTTACTCAACATCCATAAAACCCGGACTACAGCCTTACATCCACAATCAGACGGCATGGTTGAGAGGTTTAACAAGACCAAATTTGTCAAAGGTAGTAGATGAACATCAGAAGAATTGGGACCAACACATACCTCTATATTTGAGGGCCTATAGATCAGCAGTCCATGGTTTTATTTGGAAGACAAGTCCGTTTACCCTATGATCTATTATTCGGAACACGAGACAACCAGCATATAGAAATTCAAGACTTTGTGGACTCCCTTAAGGAAAAGTTACTATATATCCATGAATTAGTCAGAGGAAACATGGAGAAAGCCAGTGACCGAATGAAGAAACGATATGATCTCAAAGCTAATTCTATGTGATTTCAGAACGATAAAGTCTGGTTACATAATCCGCAAAGGAAGGAAGGAAGATCTCCCAAGCTAACGCCAGTATGGGAAGGGCCCTATACAGTCATCAAAAGAGTTAAGGACGTAGTGTATAGAATTCAACGTAGCCCCAGAAGCAAACTGAAAGCTGTTCACCTCGACAGGCTCAAAGCATATCACGGACATGAAGTAGCTGATCGGGACGATCAGGTTTAAGAGGGAGGCAATGTCACGACTATTAACCATCCGAATGTTTTTGTGCTGCCCTATTGAACTGGCCTTGTCGCGTCTACTTATGAGTCATCGCCGGCCCCGAAGATTCAGGAACGTTGGAATTCCCCCGATGGCTGGCCGAGAATATTATAGAGCGGCCTCGCTTCGTTCGGAGTGATCGTGATAGATTTTAGATTGTATATAAATAGCGGATAATGACGAGTTGCAGTTAGTTAACCATTGAGTGCTGAATTGTAAATAGCTATTTGTTGTAAAATTATAGGAGTAGTTTAGTGTGTTTAATTGTACACAGTAATAAAGAATAAAGAGAGCATTAGTTTAAAATAGTAAAAGCTGTAATTTATCTTGATTGAGGACTGTTATCAACCATCAACTGCTATCAACCACCTATTTTAGGTTTCACAACATTTTATTAGATCGGAAAGAATTGACGTCTTTTCAATTAAACCAAACAAAACTGCACTCAAGTCCATATGACTATAAACGAAATACAAATTATATTTACACTGACACGGTACCCTGATGCTATCATGAGTAATTTCAAGATTATATTTTTCTTTTATAAGTAATAATCTACTCCCCTATTATAGCCGACAAGGTGAGAAACAAAGCAAATGTTTGCATAGAAATGGAACCAAAAGTGCCTGTAGTCCATTCTTGGGAGGAAGCTTCCGATTACAAAACTTAAGAACCATTGGATTACCTAATGAAACAGCATATTCTTCATAATCCTCCTGTGAGTGTATCTAAAAGCACAAAAAGGAAATTTCAAGAAGAAGAGAGAAAAAGATTCCAAGTATTAGAAGAAGAGAAGCATGAAAAGAAAAGAACACAAAATAACCATCCAAATGCTACAAATATGCCTGTATGTATCTATTAAATACAAGTTAGGAAAATGTTTTTATGAATAATAGGAACGTTAAAAATTAAGCTCAATTAAATATCTTGTATTTAATTTGTCATATAAGTTAAACGATTTATTTAATCAAATTATAGTAATATATTTATTTCATATTTACAAAACTTTTAGTCGGTTAGTCAGTAATGTTGTTTATTATTTATTTGCATTCGGTTTCGTTTAATTTTCTATTTTCTACTCAACTTAACTGAATCAATATTACCTACACTTGTTTAAAAATTAAGTTTTTTTTAGAAATAAAAGGGCTCTTTCGATCAGCCGTTGAAAGAATTAAATCACTCAAATATTTTATATTTAATTTGTCATATAAATTATGGAAATACATTTATTTCCAATTTACAGAACATTCAGTCAGTTAGTCAGTGCAATTGCTGTGTAACCCTCTAAAATTAAGCTCGATTTTTCTTGCATCATTTTCTTATAGTAATATTATTTATTATTTATCTGTATCCAATTTCGTTTATTTTTCTACTTTGTACTCAACTTAACTGAATCAATATTACCTACTTTGTTTAAAAATAAATTTTTTTATAAATAAACTGGCCCTTTCGATCAGTCGTTGAAAGAATTAAGCTCAATCAAATATTTATATTTAATTTGACATATAGGTTAAACGATTTTTACAAAACTTTCAGCTAGTTAGTCCGCTGTAAACCATGAAAATTAAGTTTTTCTTGCATCATTTTCTTAGAGTAATAATATTTATTATTTATTTGCATTCAATTTTGTTTTTTTTCTATTTGTACTCAACTTAACCGAATAAATATTATCTACATTTGTTAAAAAAATTTAGTTCATTGAAAATAAAATGGTCCTTTCGATAAGTCGTTGAAAATTGAGTTCACTTATCTCAAACATGATCTTTTCTAAGCAATTTAATTTTTTTATTGGCTCTGATATCGCAGTTATTAAGGGTGCTACAGGGTTTTGTTGAAATTAGTGCATTGACAAACTTTTTATGGGTTGATAGGGAGTCTGTTTTATAAATGTCATTGGGTATTGTCAAATTTAAGCAAAAGTCACATTAAAAAATTCGATTTTTAAAAGTCCAACATGGGTGATTTGAATCCTACTGATGTGGCGAGGGCCGAAGTGTTGATTTAAGATGGTAGATATTACTCTTATTTTGCCGATTTGTTTGGAAAATCAACTTCCACGATTTACCGTAATGTAAGATATTGCATGCAAACGGTGGAGTCACAAGGGAGACAAGGCCAAAGTAGAAAATGGACAACCGCGGCTAGAGATAACAGATTTGTAGTCTTACAAACATTACGAAACAGGCGTAAAACAGTACCACACCACAATTAAGAAACGAGATGGAAGAAGTACGTGGAATTGGAACAAGTAATCGAGCTATTAGCAGAAGGCTCAAAGAAGTTGGCTTGAAAGCCTATAGAACGAAGAAGCTCCACAACTTCAGCGACGCCATCGTG
>MU182546.1:401596-415197 GCA_016904865.1 Pissodes strobi | reverse complement strand
GTACAAATATTTATTTACATATATTTGTTATATTATTCTCTTTATGAACACATAATTTGTGCTATCTATCACACATACCTTATACTACAAAGAACCACATAATAACAATAAACGAAACAAAAATTATATAAAGCAATACATATCTACCAATTTATGTTCTGTCAATCCAGCACAGGCGGTCATATTTCATGCTCTAGTAAACAAATCGAGCAATATTGTTGGGAACTTTATAAAATCTATTACAACATGTATCGACTGATGCACAGTCTCAAAATATATGCTCTAAATCAGACTGTATGGGTCGTAACTAGGAATTTTTGAAATATATTTACCTTGGGAGATACAGTTTAAAGTAACGGATGTATCAAAACCGCATTGGCAAGCCGGCTATACTACTTCTTTGTCAAATATAAATATTTAATTTATTCCACTACTCTTTTCCCACGTCGCGTTGTATCATGACAACAGCATCTGGCCATGCAGCAAGTTCTGTAAATCATTTTCAATTTTATCAAAATTGAATCGAAAAATGCAGAGAGCTCGCTATGTTCTTATCTGAGAAAGGTCTTTTGTAAGTTTAAAACCCAAAAAGCAAAGAAATACTTGTACTCAAAGACACCGTTCATTAATCTTGGGGCCAACCATATAAAACTTATCGAATTTCCGTTCCGTAGTGAAATAAGAGGCAGACAGAAGCAAAATGCATAGTCCATGAGCGTAGGATAAAATTTTTGGATTTCATTTTGCTTCATAGTGTTGTAATTTTACTAAGGTTCAGTCAGTGGCAATAGGCTAGCGTTGACCGTAACGATATTATTAAGGCAACCACTAATACATTTGTAATCAGGAGAATTATAAACAGTATGATTCACGTCAACTCTACATTCTACGGTATTTTATTCATCCAAATAGAAGATTTCTTCATAGGCACCTAATAAATCCTGTAAAATTTAGGCAAAGCGGGAAATAATTGATTCTCTATCAGGTTCTGGCTTCCTTAACACCCCCTAAAATCATATTCAAGTAAAAATTAATATTTTTTGAATGTAGATCTATAATATTTATTGCAACGATATCGAATTTATATTACGAGCTTTTAGCGTTTGAGTATTTTTTATGGTAATGTCCTAATACTAACAAATGTTGCGGATTTCGTTAAAAATTTCACCTTCTATCCAAAACCCTTGTGAAATATGGGCGGTAACATTTTTCTGGTTGAGGACCTTAGTCAAGATAAGACGTTATATTTGGTTTGGCTTTCCTAAAATTCATACTTTAATTTTTAATTTAACTTTAAAATAACATATCGTCGACATTTTTATCCGTGTTGTGTCTACTATACAAAAAACAAATAGTAAACATCTTAATCTGAATGTTACCGCCCTTGAGCATACATAATTTTCTTTTGGATTACATTACATTTCATTAAGCAGCTGATCGGAGGGAGGTTACGGCTTGCTTTCCTAATGTATATGCTTTCCTACAAATTTTAACAGCAGATACATATTTTATTTTGTGACATATTTTTGCTTAACTGATTATGTTTTTCGTTTGTTTTGTTGAAAATATTGGATAGGTACATTTTCCTGCAAAATTAGGATTTTGTTTCAACGACATTTACGAAAAGCGCGATTAGCTATTTTTCAATGCCCGGCAGTCCAAAGATGCACCCTTCGTCGTCTTGTATCTTGACTGATCCTGTTGAATTTAAATTCGAGGTTTTTTGACACCTGTGTAATTCATTTTCTATCCTGAAATAAACTAGTGAATAAAATCAAAATCAAAATATGCTTTAATGTCATAAAAGTATACATTTTGTTGACAAAGCTTTACTACAACTAAAGTAATACAAATAAAACAAAAACAATGTAGCAAACTATAAAATTACGCATACTAGTATCATAAAATATTCGTCAACAGTAGTTAAATCCTTTTCTGGAAGTAGGCGCTCCTATATTACATGGTAGCTTATTAAGACATTTATCTAAACATATACAAATCTCTAAACTTAAAACCAAAGATATGCCACTGAGGTAAAAATGCATATAGTCGAGCAGTAAAATAATACATAAGTAAACAAACACAGTAAACAATCAAAGGAGTCAAGAGACCTCTCCTTATAATACTCCCTAGGCTATAATAAGCCCCGGGAACAGGTGAAATTCATAAATGGTCACAATGTTCACACAGTTCTAAACTTCCTTGTATCAGTAATTTCCCTCAATTTGGCTGGGAGGTGGTTAAATAACATTTTGCCATTAAATATGATCGAGTTCTTCGTAAGGGATGAAGTAGGTATCGGAAGAGGGATAACATGCAGCCGGCGCGTATGGTATGCTCGCGAATCATCATTGAGTTGGCCTTTATATTTCTGGTGTATTAGACATAATGTCTCCAGAACAAATATACTTGGAATTTTTTTGTGATATAAAGAGCGGCTTGCAAGAGTCTCTGTTATTTGCTCTGCACAAAACACGTAGCGCTCGCTTCTGTAAGACAAAGAATTAGTTATGTAATTGGTCAGAACAAGAACCCCAAAAACATATACCATATCGTAAATGGGATTCTATGAGTACAAAATATACATTTCTTACAATGGCAAGATCCAATTCATACACCATAACCCTCAATGCCAAACATTCCCTAGACAATTTTATATTCAGATTATATACATGTTGATTAAATTTCAGTCTTTCATCAATCTAAAACCCCAAAAACTTGTTCACCTGTACTCCAGTCATCAAAGCAGACATCGCTGATATTGGATCTAAGGATCATCAGGTGAGCCTTCGATATAATTATCGTCAGATAGTGTGCATCACACCATTTCTTGATTTCAAACAGATCCTCACTCACAATTCTTCCCAAGCAAGCGGGATCCCTACCGCTCCAAAGCACCGTGATATCGTCTGCAAACATTGTAAATTTACCCGGGATGTTCAGGTCCGAAAGATCATTCATGTACACTAAGAATAAGAGGGGACCCAAGACAGAGCCCCGTGGGACCCCCGATCCGACATTCAAGAGCCTCGACTCCTTGTTATCTGCAATGACAGATTGGACACGGTTAGACAAATAGGAAGTAAACCATGATAAAGCCACATCTCTGACACCATAAAATTATAATAATATAAAATTGGGTACACTGTCGATATGGTTGAGTTGATTTTTTATGAATTTAAGTTATTTTTGTTAAAAATCATAAATCACTTAAGAACATATTTATTACTGAAATATTGTTGTAGTTAGCATGAAATATATGTTGTCCAGCATATCGACCCAAAAGAATTTGCCCCCGTTGGTTAATTTTGCCTGTTCCGGGTTATATTTGATACTGCATTAGTTCACTTTTGGTTTTCGTTCCATTCAGCATCACGAGATACTAGTTTCCTGAGATTTAAGGAGGCTTTCTCTGGTAGGATATTGCTACCACGTTTTCTCATTAAATGACAACATGCTCGAGTTAAATTTAGGAATCCTTTGTATTATTTTAGCCGCCTCAACATCGGAAGCTACCTCGTTTAGTGTAGACCATTAGCTGATTTTAGTTTCCTGAGAAGTCCAGAAACATAGGAATAAACACTCAACCTAAAGAAGTAAATATATAATTAAATCACTCATCTTTTTTAATTTGTTCATTGACTGTCATTTTAAATATTTTATTTCGTTTTATTAAAGTTACCAGTTTTTGAACCAAGGCATTCTAAGACCTCATTGTAAGGAGTATAAGTATGCTGCTATACTCTTCAATATTATATTTGGATACTTTGAATCTTATATTGCACAAATTCATTGGCCAGCTATGGTTAAGGGTACCTTTAAACCGGATTTAAAGACTGCATTTCAGTCAAGGAATTAGTTTCATGAGTGTTCATTAGTCATCAGATCCGCCACCGCTTGAACTGAGTAACACATTGAACATTTTAGGGCCCTTTTATTGTGCCATGCATTTAACCTAAAGTGTTTTTTAGGATCAGAACTCCACCTACCTAGCTTATTTCGTTGGTTTAGAACAACCTATCCAGTGTTTTTTACTGAGTAAAAAATTCAACTTAGCGAGTATTTTGTCAAGATATAGATTAGTGTGGAATCGTGGTAGGGTAATACTCACAGTCTAGGCCAACAACGTGTCTGTCTACAAACAACTGATTTTCTTTCGGTTTGTGTAAAATCATTAATTTTGATAATGGTTAGATTTTCATTTCTTTTCTAAGAGCATATCTTGGGGTTGAATAAAAGGTTGCCTACTGGATGATTTGCGGTGAGAGTAGTGAGGCAGGAACTGGTTAACAGATGGCTAAAATGGTGTATTTTTCATTATTTGAGGCATATCTCCGGTACGGTATTCCCCTTTGGGGAGCAAGCACACAGAATTTGAAAAATGTACTTTTTGTCTTGCAAAAAAGGCTGTTCGCTTCATTGCCAATATCAACCAAAGAGTGTCATGTAAACAATACTTATTGATTTAAATCGTCTTACCCTACCATTCCTGTACATACTTGAGACTACGTCATTGATTTTTAAGAATCGTCATATTGCACAAGTTCGCCAACCGCAAAGGATTACAAAGCAGATAAATGATTACGATATATGGACCTGTTCAGACATGGATACTTTTGCAGCGGAGAAGATAGACGCAGGATATTTTTCAGTATAAATTGAATAGTCGTAGGAATTATTTACTACGCGCTATAGTGATGAACCTATGCACGGCACTGCGACTATTTTAGTACTGATTGGAGAAATACGTGAATTCGATGCAGCAGTCCAAGTTTTCGACCGCGATTCTGCATCTCGGATACGCGTATCTCGCATACAGAATCCTCGTGTGAAAGAGCTCTTAAAGTTTAAATTTTATACTGCTTTTTATCTAGTTCTTTTTAATTGATAAATGTTTTGTTGTTTTTTTGTCTCGTTTTGTAGATATGTTAGGGTTAATTTTTTTATAAGATTTTGACTTTTTTCTCTTAGATTTAATAATTGTATCGTAATGGTTAAGGACTTATTTTAATTCGCTTTGTAAATAGGGACTACAATTGTTTCTTTACAAAAAACACTTTGACTTTTACTTTGACTTTAATTTTAGTTAACGACCTTTAAATTACTATACGAATTCAGTCTGCTCTTTATTCGCAAAACTTTCCCGCTTAATTGTACAAATCTGATGACGGTCAGAATAATAAATAACACACCTGTGGTCCGGTTTGTGACACAACACTTAATATTGAATTGATCGACCTCAGTATCAGTATCAGAAGGGGTGATCCCTAGCTGACCTCGCACTTAGACCACCAATTGGGCTATTATGCCACAAACCCGCATTAAAGAATCTTTAAAATGCCGGTCTTCTTTAATAAAACCCTCATCTCCTTCAGACAGCGTTGCGCCAAAGATTCTGAAACTTGCCCACGCGAAGGCGGAGCATTCCGTAAGTAGATGGTATGGGGTCTTATCGTTCTCTATGCATCACCTACACTACCCTCCTCTACAATTCTCAGCAGAATTAGGTACCATCTAAGCCTACAGTGCCATATGTAGAATCCTACAAGCGTCCTGTATATCTTCCTTGGTAGCGTCATCAATCCCCTCATGAGCCTCTTTGCCAGCCTATGTATCATGAGCCTCGTCTGTCTCATCCCCGGAGCCGTTTGCCATACCTCTTCAGCCCGACCCTCCATCCAAGCCTCCAAAGTCCTTTCACGAACGTACTGAACGACCCTCACAAAGCGATCAGGCCACATGTATCTACTCGCGGAGTTTTCTCTGGTTAAGTCGTCCGTGGCCTCTTGTCCAGGTATACACGAGTGTCTCGGTAGCCAGAGCAGCGAAATATTTTTATGCTTTGCCACTTCAATTAGCCAGCTCCCGCATTCCTTCACCAACAAAGAGCGCGTGCGGATCGACAGTGCGGCCTTCTTGTCGGAGTAAAAAAATCCTTCTGCCACCAACATTAAGCCTTAACAACTCCCACACCTCCATCATGATCGTGAAAATTTCCGCCAGGAAAATTATAGTGTTGAGTGGATAATTTTCATCCCAGAACCTCATAGTACACACCAACTCCAGACATTGTTCCCAGTTTGGACCCATCTCTAATCCCAGGATCTCATGCTTCCCTCCATCCAGTCCACCTTCGTAGGGAAGAGTAAGTTTAGCTTCTCGTGGAAGCCTATCTCAGAAATCGACCTCAATCACATTTGGTTTCTTAAATACAATTCAGCAGTCATTTAAACTTTCTAAATTACTAGAAACTCTGTCGCAGTGTCAGGAAGTATCGAAACAGCTTTGACATATTGGCTATACTTTGTTAATTATTATTATATTCTTTGCCATATTCTATTTTAGTACTCACTTCCTACCTCGCGTAGCATCCCAATAGCATCTTACGAAACAACAAGCATTCTATTTAAATATTTTTCAATTTTCTTCCAAATTACTTTGAAAAATGCCAAGTTATACATCAGTTTTAGCAGAAAGCCTTCCGTGTTCTTATCTGAGAAAGGTCTATTGTAACTTTAAAACCCAAAAAGCAGAGAAATACGTGTACTGAAAGACACCGTTCATTAATCTTGGGACAAACCATGCAAAACTTATCGAATTTCCGTTCCTTAGCGAAACAAGAGGTGGAAAGGAGCAGAATTCGTAGTCCATGGGCATAGGATAGAACTTGTTGATCTTATTGGATTTCAGAGTATCACAATTTTATTAACATGGTACTCAGTGGGTAATTAGGCTTTGAGTCAAGCATTTATCACAGATAAATATTTAAGGCCAATTATTTTAATTAATAGCATAATTCTGCTTAACCTAATATATAGCCAATAGCAGCAAGTTAAAAAGTTGCAATTAGTATGATCGTCATCAAATGTCTGTATTAGCTTTATGCTAAATAAAAAATCAAATAGATTTCAGATAGCTTTTGGAATATTTCGGTACATGAGTATGTGCGTAATTCGTAAGCACGTTTTTTTCTCTGCAATTTTGGCCTTTAGGGCGTCTTTTGAATCAGATTTAAATCAAAACAAAACCTATTTGATTACAAATCTCAAATACGGCAAGCTGCTCTTTCTGAAGCAGATTAATTTTTAGTGTACTTTTAACCCAAAGCAAGACAGTATCTTAATAAATTATCACTTGCCTTACGGCTGATATCCCAGATATCATTTTAAAAAATTGTTCGATAACAGTTTCATATACATCAAACGCTCTTTTCGTGATTTTCTCGGAACAAATGATGAAATATCGTTGATATAAGTTTTTAATTGTCACACAAACAATGCTTTGACCGTATATGGAACAATTACCCCTGACAGGCGTAATAATTTGGTTAATCGCTTAAACGTCAAATAGTTATTAAGTGAGTTCCAAATTGTTAATAAAATTATCCGTTTTACGCAAAAATAATTGGCGAAAGAAAAAAATATATAAATGTTATCTAAGAAATTTTAGAAATAATCCTATGTAATGCTTTGGAATCTAATTCTGCTAATTCTATTTCCTTTTTGAAAAGCTTCTATAATATTCTAGCAAACTGCATTCAATAAACTAAAATGATCAAGCTACCAACGCGAACCAAATCTGTTTCAAACTTGCCAAATATATTTCAAATGAATCAAAGGTAAACTTAGCTAATTAAAGCTAACTCAAATTAATCCTATCTGACCCCAACGTGTTGAATAATGCTAATGCGTTCTGTCTTGCAACCAAGTAGACCAGCAAACCTAACCAAAGCTAAACCAATGTAGCCAAAGCTAAGCGAAATATGTTTTGCAACAATCTATTCCAAATCAACCAAAGCTAACTGCCCATCTAACCAAGGCTAACACAAGAGCATTAAATGACATTATAAAGCGCGCTTTCTTTTAGCCTACTAGAACAATTCGTACTAATTAAAACCAGCCCAAGATTTATACTGATCTATCAACCAAAACTAACCCAAGCCAACAAGAACTAACCCGAATTTGTCAAGACGTGATGAATGTTTGAAAGTGCACTACCGTGCGCTTTTTAACCGAATAATCAAACGTAAACTAATACAAAAACCAATAGAATATTTTGTAAATTCGATAAATGCCCTAATTTTAAAATATTCTAAATTAATTTAGGCAATTTATTGCAAAGAATAAAAAAAATGGTTTTATGAAATGGTGAATGTGTTGAGAAAATTTCGCTGAAAATATATTACTTTTAAAATCGTTGTCATCCCATTACTTTTAATTAAGCACATCTAATAATGCTGCGTGTCAGCCATAGAGTAGTAAATCGACAAGATGAGAAACTTCGTCGATTCTCGACTCAATACATTTGACCTCGGATGTCGATCGGTATTGATACACTGTAAGAAAAATACGTAACCACGTAATAACTTTTTCTATCGTGAAAAAAGACATCAGTAGCGTTGTCGAATACCGTTTTTAAGCTAAATATAATCTAAAATATTTTCTAAAAGTGATTTATTTCAATAAATTAATTGGAATAGAATAGCTAATTAAATACGGTATATTCTACCAACATTTTGTGTTATATTTTATTCTATTCTATAAATCTTATATTTGATATATTTTTGTTTATTTAAGTGTTTGACCGCATATGGAACTCTTACCAATAATTATCCTATATACAGGAAAATTTCTTAAACGCGAATGTGAAACACAAATTGATGGATATGAACAATATTCGTTAATTTGTTTCTAAATAAACCTTAAAGAGCGTATGGCTGCAAACAGTTATCTTTTTTTACAGCAAAAACTATAATTGGCGGTTTTTGAAGTAATATTGATGGAAAGCATGAAAGGCTTTTTCCAGATGCATTGTTTGCTTTAGTTTTCGCTTCTTAAATTTATTTTCTACATATTTTTATGTTCACAATATTATTTTTTTGACATTTTCAATTCGTTATATATTCATATTGTATTTAATAAACAACAACATTCTTTGTTACCTAGTTCCGAATACAAAGAGTGAAGTAGGCATGGGTATGGGTCTTGCCATCGGACTAACAGGCAGGCATGGTATATCGGTATCGAAACTTATTATAGGCCTGTGGGAACAACTGTGAAACTTTGTTTCGCCGAAAATTGCGGCCCTTATTTTGGCCCTGAGGCTGTTCTGTGGGAAACACGCGTGTGAGGGTTGCGTATTTTAAATTCAAAGTTTTTCGAACGACCCAGGCATAAAGTGCGTTTGTATATGAAGTTGAGAATTTTAGATTTATAATATGATATGATGGGATCGGAATTCTTATTAATATTTCACTTCTGGAATAATACTTTAATAGTATTTTCTATCTTCTTATTAATTACTGCTTATTCGGAAACACCATAAAATATCAAATTGGTGTAGGGCTATTAACATATAAATTTCCAAATTAAACAATCAAAATATTACAACAAAGTCCTTCCTAAAATTGTATCAATTAAAGATGCTATTTTTAAATAATTAGTGATAATTTATGGGGTTCCACTCATCTTTCTGAAGAAATTTGATGATGCATCTAAGAAACTTAATTCCTTTATCACATAATTTTATTGAACATTCCTCAATTTATAAATAAGGAAATATTCATTGTAATTTAGATACAAATTATGTTCTGAAACAGAGTTTCATCCATATTAGCGAAATAGAATTTTTGCACTCGACGTACTGATGATGCTAACATGGTTAGCGAAACACGCGTCGAGTGAAAAAATTCTATTTCGGTATTGTGAATAGAATCCTGCTTTAGTGCATTTTGCCGAAGGTTCCGAACCCCAACTTCCCCTCTATGTTAGGGTATGTTCAAAATTGCAAAAATACCGAGGTTTGTAGAGAATGCCGTAACTTCATATCTTAATATCGACGTTTTGATTTACATAATTTTTCAACAAGCAATTTCTCTTGTAAATTTTTATTCCAAAACTTATGTTGCCTTATAAATCGAAATACACATTCCTCATCATCTTAAATCACCTTAGAAGTCGAGCCACGTTGCTTTCAAGATGGAAAGCGCGATTTTTAATTTGTTACACATTTTTGCCAATCGGGAAGATATTTATTAGGGCAATCCGATTTGCTTGAAGAATCTTATTTCTTATTTAATTTCTTACATACTTACACTCTGTTACTTTCCGCCTCCGAACAGAAATTCGATAAGTATTGCATAGTTTGTGCTAAGGATTACCGAACGGTGTCTTTTAGTATGCTTATTGTGTTTAAAAGCTACAATGCAACTTGTTCGAAGAACACCGAAAGATTTGTGCCTAAAACTGAAATAAAAACTATTTTTTATAGTAATTTAAATGAAATTTAATAGTGTTTAGGCCAGAATACTTGCCCATTCGTAAGGTGCTTGTGATGCTAAGTGACGAGGGGAAAGAGTAGTTGAATAAACCCATGAAAAGATTTGACGGGGAAATAAGTCCGACACCGGTTTTGATAGTTCTTGGCACCCGTTTTGTTAGATAAAATATTGGGGAGCTTTTATAATTTTGACATTTCTACAAAAAAATTAAAAGATTCTAGCACTGGAATAGTTTTTAATTTTCATTTGAATTTCCTAACACTAACGTATTTACAAAAAGATAATTTGATAATAAAACAATCGAGTTATTTTATTGTAGTTAAAAAAACGGGTCTTAAGAAATATTTTCTATAGTTTTATGAGTTGTTAGTTCTATAGTTTCATGAGTTGTTAGTAATTTTTTATAATATTTTATAAATGTAGCACTCTGGAAGACCCATCGTTCTGGAATCCTTGAAATATTCTCTATAGAAGGTTCTTGGAATATCTGTCTTAATGATACGGACTTATCTTTCTGTGTTCCGAAAATAATTACGCTGCCCGCAACACTGACCAAAAATTGAACAGTACACAATATCCTTGAGTAGAAGTAAACAAAACCTCAAGTGTGACACAAGCTTATATAATTGCCAATTGAATTTAACTTTAATATTAAGCCGTTCTGGTGCATTTTATACTCGTAATTCCCTGTCAACAGTGACTCTTTGAATGTTACTTTCTGTTATCTGAGGTGGTTTATCATTTTTATTATTATTATTATTATTATTATAGTCTACGTAGTCTATTATCAAGAGTGGAAACCCTATTTTTAAAAGTGATAAAATTAGGTGGAGTCAAATTTCACGTGTGTTAAACCCCTGACTACTGTTGAATCAAACTTATTAGTTATTGTGTCACCCACATATATCATAACCTCTCCCAAGACATATTCCGTAAGAAAATTAGTAAATTTGTGCAATGACAGTAGCGGTCCACGTATCGAGCCTTGCGGAACCCCACACTTTATTTTGCTATCAGGTATCAAATGTACAAATTAGCTTTGATCAGAGAAATATGACCTAACCCATTGTAGTACTATTCCAATGACTCCAAGTGCTTCTAAGTTCCCCAGAAGAATGTCATGTCTTACCATGCCATAGTTGATAAATTGGATACTATCATAGTCATCGCACATATTTTGCCTTCATTCCACCTTTCATAAGTCTCATTTTATTGATAAATCCACTCTAAAATCATGCTGTCTTTGTAACATTTTTTAAGTGAAAACTGCTTTAGCTTCGGCCAGTACAGATTTTTCTGGGTAGTGAATGAAATTGAGCCCTCATGTAGCGCGTCAGATTTAACGCACCAGACGTAATAACATTCATACAGGTAATTTTTTACGTTAATAATTTTTTTGTAGAGAAAGGCTGCGAGTGAAAGTTTGGGATTTGGCACATTTTTGGGCAACACCAAATGCAAAATTTTACTATGACATTCGAATATCGATGAATCGTATCTGGAAAAACAAAAACCTTGTTATATTAAGCTAAACTTAGTATTCTTTTGAAATGACCAGTTCTTTTGGCGCGTGATGAATAAGGTCTCTATGCTTGTAACCTTCAAAGTTGTCAACACTCGGCTATTTGGACGTAGTTATGATGAACCAATCGACAAAAATTTGATTTGGAGAAAATTGAGTTTAAAGTATAAAATTAAAATATAATTTATGATATTATTTTATGGAAAGATGCTACTTTTTTAATTAGATATTCACATTTTGAAAAAAGTTATTTTTTTCGTCAGACTTTCAAAAAATCTCATTTAGTTTTGTTCTGCACACTATATTCATATGAAAATGAAAAAAATCAAAAAGGTGTTTTTTAAACAAAAATGGCTTTATTAGTTTTAATTATTGAGAAACAAAAATATAATAAATAAATATTAATATTCCACTTCTTCTTCAATGTCTTCATCGCTTTAAACTGCGTCTATACTATCCTGTATTTCCATGTAGAATGACTGGTATTCTTTGGAATAAGGTGCCACATTGACTTATTGTCTTTTAGTTTTTCTTTGGAAGAGCACTTTCCTTCAGGCAAAAGTTGATTTAACTCGCTTTTATTAAGTCCACGGATTCTTTTAGAAATATCAACCCCTACGGGATCATGGTCACTAAAACTTTTTATCATAAAAATTGAAAAAGGTTTTTCCTTTAACATTATTATTTCCCGACTACCCATCTAACTAATAATTTCACCATTGACTGTTAGTTATTTTTGTTTCGATCTCTGCAGTTCCAGAAAAGAAATCTCTTTCATGAGGTTGATAGAAAATGGATTTTTTTCGACAAGCTTTCATTACTTGGTAATAGTCTGCAGGTTTATAAAGACACTGTTGCCTTCAACTTTACCAAAATTATCATCATTGGGGAGAAAGCTGTGGCCAGAAATTAAAAATCTCATTGGTTTTTTTCTAGCGAGGGATAGTCTCCCAAAGCACACTATAACATTAAAACCATTTTAAAGTTGCTGTTCTGACCGCCATAGCTTTCGCTTCATAATATTAGCTCAGTTACGCCATTAGGTACCACTTTACTTATATATTCTATAACACATGAACCGACCTTTTGTGCGCCACGACCATCAGTCTCCTCGACCCACGGATGAAAATTCCATTTTTTAGCACACAGATTGCAGTACGATTTTCTTATTAAAGTTAAAACGTAAACATTTTAATTAAAACAAACCTAACACCGGAGAGTCGTGTTTGCAATACCCGGCTCCAGGAGTGGAGTTCGTGAGCGCCACCAGTCCTACCAGCTAAACTGGAAGAGCTCCGCTGGTGTTGTACGGGGTTGTTAGGCACGTTTTACTAAACAAGAAAACACAATTTAAGAGTTAAGGTTCAATCTATTGGCTTCTAGTTCTTTTTAATTTAAAACAGCAACAATCTTCCTGTGAAAAGTAATTAAAAAGCAAGGGAATGACCAAAAAAAACCTATTAAGTAATTAATAATAAATGAAGATTGTATTGAGACCAATTCTGTTGGTAAACTCGGTACTGTATGCCTTACACCTAAAAGCTCTAAACACTACAATCCGAACTCATCACTTTGGTTTACCTGAGATTATTACATACATGAACTAGTAGCTGCACTAATTATCAATATAGCAATAATCATATTATCAATCCATAAACAGCCACACTAATTAAATCAATCGACCAGATAAATGAATAAATAAAATTAATGAAAGCTATCTTAAAGCTTGGCCGTCAATGCTAGATTTATATTGAAATAACTCGAACGATTATATCAATGGCCCGAAAAACAAAAGATTTA
>MU182546.1:372740-396596 GCA_016904865.1 Pissodes strobi | reverse complement strand
CATGTCGTTTTTTAGTCTTTGCTGAGCATCTTGCCATAGACTGAAATGATCGTGAAGTTCCTTTTTAGTTGCTTCTGTTCGTCATTATTATTAGAGTTTTTCAACTTGATGTTTGGAGTATCCCATTCAGTGCACGTGGCTTTTTTAGAGTATTAAACTTGAGGTTGAAATTTGAATAAAATGTTTCTTATAACTTGAAATACTTACTATCCCTTTCTTTCTTCCACCTACATATAGCTCATACATTTTAATTATTGTTATATCTGGTGGGAGAAATTCATTTTCTGCCTCGGCTCGTCGGTAGTGTGATTTGTTGATATGCCAATGAACTTAATGAACATAACACGACATACTAAGATTTTGTTCAAGTAACACTGTCTTGTAAAGGCCTGTTGTTTTTTAGGAACTGTGATATTACGTTTTCCTTTAACTTCAATTTATTTAACACAAACAGCAATAAATAGATTTTGGGCTACGTAGTTTCCAAACTTAGAAAAATTTTTGAATTCGAATTGGCGTTGTTCTTCGGATAATTTTTCAACGCATGCTAACGTACTTTTGCAATTAAATAGTGTAACCTTCTTTTCAAGGACTTTTTGCTGTTTATAGTTGACATATTCTTTTCCTTCGTATTTGTTAGTCTTTCTTTCTTCTCGAGACATTCCGTAAAAATTTCTCTTCTTCCCTTTTTTGGCCTATTATTTTGGGTCTTTGTATCAGTCCATTTAGTTTCAATTGATGTACCATTCTCATAAAACGCTATGTCGTTATTTTCGTTTTCATTTTGGTCTTCTATATTCGTTAATAATTCACTCTGAAATGGAGAAAAATTTTGAATATTTCTACTACTGTTATATTAATTACTCTATTGGTCACTTTTTTTAAAGATTAAGGATTTGAATTAATGCTCGAGTAGACTTCTGCCAAGCAAAGTCTGCGGAGCGAGAGAGAAATAGGTCTAGTGCATCGTTGCAATACTTGCTCGGCAAACAAAATTTGGAACGAGGATGGACTGAGTTTTTTTTTGATATTCAGCATCTCGAAAACTGCTAAGAATGAAGTTTTCGAATTCGTCACGTTTTTTGACAACACTTGGGAACAGTCGGCGATCATTTGTTTTTGGTGATCCGAATGTTCGTTTCCTAGCTATTACGTAACATGTGCGGTTTTTCAAAAATTTTCTTTGATACACGATAACTGTCGACAAAATATATTAACTATTATAGTAGAGTCGAAAAAACCAAGACCATCGACAGTTTAATTGGGCATTTAAAGGAGAAAAACTCTCTAAATATTTCTCTGTTTCGAGAATGTCGGGAAACTGTACGTTTGAGGGAAAATATAGAAACATCGATTTGTAAGTCAAAAAAAAAATAATGTTTTTATTTATTTTTTTTTTCTCTATAGAAAAATCAATAACTGCCAGAATCTACGTACAAAAACGAATAGAAAAACCCTCTAGATATGATGGTGCCTTTTATACAGAGTGAGCTGGTTGAACTTAGGGTTTTCAAAATTTCGAGTTTTGACACGACACGAGAGTACCCATTTTATTATTGGAAAACCGAATAATCTGAAGAAAATTCTCGCCCCTTGAAGTTTTCGCCTCTGTCTTGCGGTTTGAAGCACACCTCTTTTTTTATTACTGTAATTGTCAATGATACAGGATGGCAATTTACTATATTATCGTGTTCTAGAAGCAGGGATGAACATCGAAGTTTTAAGATTATAAATTAAATTATAATTTAAACGAATAACTTATAATTATATTATAGACAGGCATTTGATCTGGACTAGATGTACTTTTTAAGAAGAAGACAATACCGTTAATTTCAAAGTTTGTTCTAAGGAATTATTATTTGCTAATTCGACAATAGGCATTACTATTTCCAATGCAGATTTGAGGAGTATTTTATCTCTTCTTCAACACTGATTTTTCAGCTTTTTTTCATATCTGAGCAAGTTCAAATTGGCAAAGTTTTAGTTGTATTTATACATTATCTGCTCAGAAATAACTAAGCGTATCGAGCTTTTATCAAGATGCATGAGACAGAAAATATACAAAATAAATAGTCCCATTACAAATTATGAAAAAGAAAGAACTATTATTAATTAAAATGCACAAACAAAAACTTTACGCCGGCGCCGCGGCTATATGGAATTTAATAAAGTCCAGCATTGATTCCATAATACAATGGCTTTTGATTCCAAAAATCTAACGCATCGAAACTATGAATATGTATCAAATAATGAACGAAATGATGGAGGACGCAATGGCTCGGAAATCCTGCTCTTTAATTTGTAAATGGAGTGTCTCGACAGGCAAAGCGGTTTTCAGACTAAAGGATCGCTTCGATGATCAAAGGGCTTTGGAGTAGGGCTTTACAGAATTTTAGGCGTTATAGTGATTTGCTGTAAGAGCGACAAAATTCGAAGTTGGATTTCGGTGTATTGTTGTGTTTTTCCCTAGTAAATTTCTTCTGAAAGTTTATTTATGAAGGATGGAACTAAATTGATGGTTTTTATTTGTAAATGATGTAGCATTTAATTTTTCATGAAGATAGTATAAGTAAATGCTACCTGTTTTTTTAGAATTCAAGCAATATAGAATTACGATTGTTTTCATATATCATGCTTTGAATGTACCTATTTAAGTAACTCTCTGGAAAAATAACACTTAACCCTTATTGGTTACATGCCTACTTTTATTTGTATTTATTTAGAACATAAGTTATTTCATAACTTAAGCAAACATTAAGTTATTAAGCCACGAAGTATCAGACAGTCTTTAACTTTCTTTTTACGAGATGTTGATAAGAACTATTAACCTTTCTTCATGGTTGGATTTCTCACAGTAATAAAACATACATACTATCTTATTAATTTAATATTACCTTAATTTCTCAATAAGATTGTTTTCTTTTAAATTAATTCTCATCTTTAGTCATTATGTTTCATGCAATTTAAGATTTAAATATGACGTCATTCCTCATTGTGGTTACGATGCTGACTCAAGCAATCGAACCCGAGTGACACTAATGTTCATTCTGTATTGCACTGTGCATGAAAAAACAGCTTTCGCCGCTCCGTGTCGATGAGCTGACAATTGACATCGAAAAAAGGTCAAGCGGTCAAGTTCAAGTAGCCTAGGTCTTCATGATGTAGCCGAAGTGTCTAGACCGATTTTATAGTTTTGTATTGAAGATACATCATGGGTCCATTAAGCCAAAAGATTTTCAAAATCTTGTGCCATTAGGCCTGAGAAGGGCTTGGCTTATTATAGTTTTGTCTAATCCTTGAAGATGCCTTTTAATTTTTATGGTTAATCCATCACCACCTAGTAAGGTAGGTAATCGTTGGCTTGTGCTTTATAAAAAACAGAACATTTCAACAATCTTAAGTAAAGTGGCTAAAGACTTCATGTTTGTTTCAGGTTTTATTATGGGATATTAATATTAGAGAATATTAGATAATTTTGATTTGGGAATGGCATAAAGATGCTATGATTTTCAATTGGGATTTACAGTCTATAGGTAAATCTTAAACTTCCATGCTTCATGGATACGGTAGAGTAGAAGATTCAGTTTGGTCCGGAATTTCACATGATTAGAGAAGGGAACAACAAGCCACAGGAACCTCAGAGAGGGAAGCATTTATCCAGCTGACGGGAATAACTCAAGGCCAGTTATTTCCTTTTATTATATAAAAGATCAGTGTCTATCTAGTGTAAAATTTTATACTTTATCACTAACTTATTCATATTCTTTTTATCTTTAATTGTTCGGCTCACTTGGTAGATATTATACACATTTAATGCCTTTTACGGATATACATATTTAGTAACCCTGGAAACAAAGATTCATGAGTCTTTTCCCTCTAGGTATATAATTTACTTTAAATAAAACACCCAAGAGGTAAGCGTTACCAAGATAAGCTTCTTCATAACATTATTTTGTTTAATCTGTAGGAATGAATTATATCTTCATAATTTTAATTATGTGTTATTCCCAACGTAGGGGGTATATATTCTTATAAATAAAGAATACTTGTTTTGTTTATGTTTGAAGTGTTTACTGCTTGACTGTTTTCCCCCGTTTCGTTCTTGAAAATACAATTAACATCTATTAAAGACAATCTAGGTTTTGTGATTTACTAGACTAGGAACTTGCAGTATCTCTTCCAAATTACGTGGCGCCCAATTTAAGTACACAAAGGCCATATGCCAAGAACCCCGGCCTCCGCATTAAGAGCTAACCGTTCGCATTCTTTAGTGGCAAAATAATGCCACAATGACCTTATTCGAATATAGAAGTTTTAAGTTCAAGAATATTTAAAACATTAAATTAGACAGACCAAAACTTAGAAATATACAGTAATGGTTCCATTTCTGTTCTGTCTCAAGTATATGATTTCTTCCCTCGAACATTGAAATCTTTCATAAACTGATACGAGTATACAGACATATTGTTCCATCAAAAAATAATAAGATACAATAAATACTGCATGGTTGTCTGATAATTGTTCTGGAAAAACAATTCTATTGCGAGTTAGCAATTATACATACACAAAAGTAAACGAATAAGAATCTGTAATACTCGGAAACCGCAATGTTTTTAGGGGGAGGTTTATATACCTTGATTAGTCCTGCCACCATAAAAAGCCTTAAAAGCATAAAATAAAAATAAGTCAGTATTAATAAGGGGCATTTAATTTTTTTGTTGCCTTGGACTTTATTTTCTGACCCAACTTTTATGGCGAAAACTTTATGTCAAGGGCAAAATGTACTTATTATTATTTCTCCAATAACAAATAACATTTAAGAAAGGGATAAAATTACTCTGTCATCAAAATTCATTTAAAAATAAACCGTTACCTTTGTCATATATAACTTTAAATAAATTCAAAATTGCACTTTTTGGTACTAAACGGTTATTCCGCCCAGAATGAGAACTATTTTTACGATAGTTCCAAAATATTAGCATGCAAAATAATGGAAAACGTTACTTTACCTTCATATAGAAAGTGGCATGCATATAAATGAAATTAAATTTTTACATTAAATAGCGTATTAACGCTTGGAGCATTTATTTCAAATTAATTAAAACTGCTTGTAATATAATACAATATAGAAACGAAATATAAAGGAAAATGAAAATAAAAATTTGTTTTTTTTAACTACACAGGGTACGGACGTATTTCATGGGTTGGCTCCTCGTCATGAAATATGAAAAAGGTTTCTATCAACATAGGTTTGGAAATGCATAGTTTTCAAGATACATGGTAACACCATGATGGTATTAAAGGTTAATGTTCAAAGTCAACTTATTTTCCATTTCTTAGGAACCGTTACAGATATTGAATTAAAATTTTAAACATACTTTTAGGATAGTACCTATCCCGGGCACAACGGGCCCAATTGGTGGCCTAAGTGCAAGGCCCTAGGGGTCATCCCCATTTTGATACTGATACTGATAGTATCTTGCCCTATTTAACATTGTTAAAATTCGGCATCGTTTTCCCTATATAATCTGCCTAAATTAACGATATTGGATAAGGCATTCTAACATTTAGAAATAAATTACCATGTTTTTAGTGATACGCTATTTCAATAATTCTATTATATTGCACATATCGTTGACATACAACATATATAGGCTCCCATGAATTGGTATATCGTCACCTCAGCTAGGGGAATGGTGAAATCATCAGCCTAATCCTTAATTTCATGTGCATGTGTTTGTGCAAAAAATTATCCGTTACAGATTTTTTGGGATCCGTATTATGTGTAGCCATTCTCCTTCCGACCTATCTTGAGTAGTCCTAGATCCATAATTATGTTAGAGAAGTCTCTTGGTAGTGATATACTTCTAAACTGATGTTTGAAATTTTGAATTCGCGATTCTTTAAAAGGTATATCATATAAAGCTATGCTTTTATGATGAGCTTTTTAAGATCCTTTACGGTCATACGCCACTATGCTATATTAGACGCTTCTGATTGATAGATTAACGTCACTTTCACTTTATCTACGGTGTCTATTTGTTCCAGAAGATCTAGATGGTCTAGTGATCAGATTCTGTATTTGCAATACGGACGATCCGCGTTCAGTACCCGTCGGGGACAATACATGTTTTCTTTACTTTTTCAAGGTTATATGTGTTCCTTTTAGTAAATTTAGTTTAGTTTCAGTTAGTTTTGTTTTGGTTGCGCCCCGGAACGAGCGAAGCGAGCGGAGAGCCATGCGTGAAGAGTTAATAGTACTCTAAAGTGATGTTGTATTCGGCAGCTTACCTATATTAGCCGCTTCTGATTGATGGGTTCACGCCAGTTTAGAGTACTATTATTTTTTACGCATGGCCCTTCACTCGCTTCGGGGCGCAACTGAACAAACCTTAATGAAACCAACCCACATATACAAAAAGGAACAAACATAAAATAAAAAAATTAAAGAAACCCTGTATTCTTCCTGACGGGAACTAAACGCGAACCGTCCGTATTTCAAACACAAAAACTAACCAGTAAACCATCTGGATCTGCTGGAACAAACTGACTGGACCATAGATAAAGTGAACATGAGGTTAATCCACCAATCAGAAGCGTCTAATATAGCATAGTGGCATATGACTGTAAAGAATCTTAATGATGAAGTAAAGAAAAACAAATAGAACTACTACACTAAATTTTTTCCATATGAAAACGTATATTGCGTATTTAACTGTACAGCGTGAGTCGAATTCGAGTGTATGTAGAGGTATCTTGAGAACCGTAAGAGATACAGGGTCGGTCAAATTAGGACAACATTGCGCATTTAGGTGCCTAATAATATGCCGTTTAGAAAGTTTTAAAAATCCGAGTATTTCCGGAGATATCCAGAAAAACCGAAATTTTGAACGGTTTTATTTTTTTCAGGGCTTATTTAAAAACGAATTTTAAATTAAATTGCACCTTTGCATTGCCACTTTTTCCGCTCTATCCAATTGTGGTAACCAGCTTGAAACCCAACGTTTCGTCTTAAAGGAATCATCATAAAGTTTCTTTTCATAAATACGAACTTTCATTTTTTTCATCGTTTTTCAGATGATATTGACATTATTATGAATGTGTATTTATTTTTTATTTATTTTTTTAATATTTATTTTAAATTTTTTTTCAATTATTTATTTTGCTTCGACGTAATTTTGAATAGCTTAAGTTACTTTTGAATTGTTTATATTCTATAAAAATATTTAATTTTGTTTTTTGTGTTAAGCAGAGAAGTGGAGCCTTTATTTTTAATGAAAGATGGTAAATATAGTAATATTGATTAAACAGGTCCCTTTATTTTTTACAAGAACATGGTTCTGAACTATAACCACAAGAATAATAAATTGTGCTATAACGCTAACAAGTTGTTTAGTGCAAAGATAAAATATTTTGCAATATTTATATTAATTATTCTTCCTAATATAATGGGAATCTTATGGATGTACCTTTGCGTAAAGTAATTCAAAATATTATAAAACAATAACTATAGATGAATTATATTGTGTTAAAATCTAGATACGCGTACTAAGGCATGAAATTCAGTAATAATATTTGGCTTTACAGATAATATGGGATCCTACATAACTAAGATATTATTATTACGATCATCATTAACAAGGGAACAGGCCAGTAATATCATAAAATGTCTTAGTCTTATGCATATATTTGCATAACATTTCTATTTCTACTTGATTTATTTGCCAATGAAACTAACTGAAAAACAACACAAAAACAAAATAAAATATTTTTATAGAATATGAAAATTTTAAAGTAGCTTAAACTACTCAACATTTCCCAAACGTCAGATTTCAAACTGGATACAACCATTGAATAGAGCAGAAAAAGTTGCAAACAAAAATGTAATTCAATTGGAAATCAGTTTTTAAATAAATTCAGGAAAGAAATAAAACGATTTTTCAAAATTTCGGTTGTTTTACAGATAACTGGGAAAATATTGGGGAATTTTAAGACTTTCCAAGTGGCATGTTGTTAGGCTCCTAATTGAGCAATTTTATCCTAATTTGACAGACACTATCTCTTATGGTTACATAGACTCGAATTCGAACACTCTGCTTGTTGCTGTCAAGAAAATACTACAGATAAACAAAAGCAAATAATGAAACGTTTCTGATGACTAAAGTTAAACTCGATCTCAATAATATATTATAATTCTTCCCATGCCACATATTTATCTGTTAAACTACAAATAAAAAGCGAGCCGAAATATGTCTCCTATGGAACGTCACAAAGGGCGCGTTTAAAATCTTTTCAGAGTTATTTCCAGAAAACTGGTTACAATAAGTTTGAAAACCTCTGTCAATGCCACTTTTCAAAGCCAGATTAACTCCGCGATATCTGGGCTTGATGTCCCTTTCAGAGAGAATCGTCGATTCCATTTTCATTTTTCAATTGATTGTCAAGAGCTGTTTTCATGGCTTCTTCGTGTAGACGGCTGGAAAGCGAAAGTGCTCCCACTTTGACAACGATTTGAGCGATATGGATTAATGTGTTTTTCGGAAAATTACGAGATGGCTTTTTAAGAGAGATCTACGAGGTTTAGCGTACTTGGAATGAAGCTAATATAAAATAATGCATTGCCAACAAAGTGTCGGAATATAATCAGCAAAATATATGAGACATGCGCATTATGCAAATAATAGCTGAGAAACTTACTATTCAAATATGTTTTAACATATGTTTAGTAGTAGATATATTGCCAAATGGCATCATAAAATAATTCTTGAGGGAGGTAACAAAATATCAACTTTACTCTATTCTGAGCGTAAATATTCACATTAGTGTGAGTTGACACTTTTTCTACATCTAGTTTAACGCCAATAAGGCGAGTAATTTATTTCGGACCATAACGGCCATATAATAAAAACTTCTATCTACATATATATGAGTTACTAGAAACGATAATCTGAAGGATGCAATTCTTTTCAGAATTGCTTTCTAATTTAATTATTATATAGCATCTAATTTTTCTAAACAGTATTCAGTGTATTAACAACAATATTGTTTTTTCAAGGTTATTATACACACTGATATACATCCAAAAATTTTATGACAATTGGCATATAAAGTCAAATGTGGATTTGGACAATAATAATTATTATTATTTTGCTTGATTAATATCTAAGACCATGTAATACTGTTGTCAACTAACGATACCAAAGATAAAATATCGCTTGAAAAGTTTGGCCTGAACCATGAATTTCAGCTATAGATTATTATTATGAAAGATATGCTTGGAAATTCAAAACAAGACTGACAAGTGAAGCCAGAGTATAAATAGCTGCATAGCAGCCAACACTGGCAGACTCCGTTTTCACCTCTTTAGAGACTTTGGTTTTCAGTACCAGTACTCAAGTTGTGAAACGCCTTCTGGACAAAAAAGCTCTGAATCTTTCCAGTGGAAAGTACTCTAGTTGAAAACCTCTCTCCGGCAGGCACACCTAAAAAATAACTGGGCCTTTACGCAAAGCTTTGATAATATATATATGTATAATCAAACTAGTAAAAAGATACTTAAAAGTAAAACATATAAACAGACAAGTGATGATAAAAATTACGATTCCTATTATGTTGCCTATGCTGGATATTATACTATATATTTCTAATATTATATTTTTCAAAAAATATTAAAATCGGCATCGTACTCACGGTACTCTCGAACCAATTGCTTTGCACTTTCATTTTCATGTCGTAATTTTCGCACAACTTATTTTTTGAACTCCGAATTAGGATCCAGACTGGACTAAATGTGTGTATCAATATACAGGGTGTCCCGGAAAATGCGGGAAATCTCCCAGATATGAAAAAAACACGTGAAAAGAATACCCTCGAGAATAACACAAGATCATATAAGCATTTTTCGTATAGGCCGCCTCTTCGGAGATATGGGCTTCAAGAAAGCTCCAATGGAGTTGAGTTTTTGACACATATTTATTAAACCAACAGGTATATTCCAAATTTGTTTAACATGATGTATACCAGGTAAGACCCTTCAAATTACTATCCGAGAAAGTATTTTGAATTAGTCACAGCTGTAGGGACGTACTAGCTGTGACACTCATGGCCCCGTTTTTTACGCCCTGTATGATAAGAACTTTGGACAACGTTTTGTACAAAAAAAACTTCGATCTAATATTTAAATTTAACTCTTTAGTTGAAAACATATAATTCTGTGAAAAATAATTGTAGTTCAACCTAGGTTCGCAAGAAATGTGCGTTTTATTTTGTCGGCATCAAAAAAAAACATTGTTGTTTCAAACTTGCAACCTAATAAATATCCTGCATTTTAGAACGTGTCAACTGTTACATCGCCGACACATTTTCGTGGTGATATTAATTATGAAATAATTCGAAATATGGAATACGCGTTCATGGAGCATGCAGATATGCATCTGATGTACGGTCTTGCATCTTGCAATACCTTTGAAGGCAAGAGGTTATGTCATGACAGATTTCCTATAATCGTACTCTTCCAGATCAGGACAAATTTCAACGAGTTAACCCACGTCTAAGGCAGAATGGTAGGCGATTCCATTTAATAAGGTAATATTATTGACTTTCTTCATAATTTTAGGACGTTTTGGGAAAAGGAATACTGATGCTGGTCGGGGAAGAACAGTACGTATGCCGTAATTAGAGGAACATATTTTAAATGCTGTAGATGACACTTCGTCAGCGAGCACTCGAAAATTATTAGCGTAGTTAAATACGTTGAAAATTATAGTATACGAAGTTCTTCAAGAACAGCTGTTACATCCATATGAATTTACACAACCTGCATGTATGAGCTGATGAAAATCCTCATGCAACTATTGTGTCGCATCATCAAGGTCAGTTCCAATCAATTAATGTCTGGACAGGAATCATTGGCAATTTCTTCATTTGATCATTCGTATTGCCGGCATTGCTGAATGGGCAACTTGATTTAGAGTTGCCCTACAACTCTTTTCATGAATAACGTCTATCCAAACCGTTGGATAAGTAGAGGAGCACGTATTGCCTGGCCTACTCGATCTTCCGATCTAACGCAATTGGAATTTTACATATGGAGACACCTGAAAACCTTAACGGATTCCACATCGGTCGGTAGTAGTGAGCAACTTCGACGGAGAATCATATTTCATTGTGATCAAATAGGGAACAATGTTGAGTTATTATGGCGGGTACAGCAGGCCTTAATTCTACGTGCCCGCGAGTGTATCATACTTCATGGAGCCCATATTGTACCCGCTAATGAAGTTTTTAACTAAGTAGCTAAAGTTTAACTTTTTATTGATATTCTGCTGTTGACAGCTGAAAAGTCCTCTTTTTCAAATTCAGTTCGACCGAAGTTAAATGTAAATAAAATGACGTTTTTCGAAAACGGTTAGGATTAGCGACATTCATACAAGACGTAAACAAAATGGGGACATGAGTGTCACAGCTAGTCCGTCCTTATAGCTGTGACTAATTTATAATATTTTCTTACATATTAAAAAAAATTAAATGGGCCTGTTGGTTTAATAATTATGTGTCAAAAATTTAATTCCATTGGAGCTCTTTGAGAGCCCATATCTCCGAAAAGGACGCCTGTACGAAAAAAGTTTGTATGAACTTATAGCATTCTTTTTACGGGTTTTCCTCATAGCCGGAAGATTTCCCACCTTTTCCCGGACACCCTGTATTGTTTTGACAGTGAGGTCTCGAAAATCTAGAGAATTGACTCGGCTTAAAAATTGTATTATCAGCGTCAATCACAAAACGTAAATTAAGGACAGGTTAATAAAATTTTACAAGTAAAACTATAAGAAAGTATTGGAACACCAAAAGAAGTTGCACTAAAGTTATAAAGTGGAAAGCCAGAGGTACAATCAAAGACCCATTTGGTCATTCGTATACACTAATCTACACCTACTCGACCAGATATTTTAATTAAAGTCTTTTACAATGCTTGCAATGAACCAACGTATGAACTTAATATACAAGAAGACTGATAAATAAATAATTGAGCTTACTGATGCAGATTGGAGCTCTACGATACTGGTTTATGTATATGTTTGCTGGTGGACCAACCAGTTGAGAATTAATTAGCAACGGACCCAATGCCAATGTCGTTTGCCATTACGCCATTAAATAAATATTCAACTCCACCATGTAGAACATACTGAACATAGTATTACTATAATGAGCAGATCCTGATTTTTAACTGCATAAAATTTGGCTATCATTTCAATTATTAGCTCAACATACAAGCACATTTCTCCTAAATAATATTTTATATGGGACGTAATCCGACGCGACGCGGAAAATTAGACTGTCTTACCGAAGAAATGAGGACGTATGTTGATGTAGTATCCGAAACATTGAATAAAAAATATGGGTAAGCGACATAGTTATTGGCCCTTTAAGAATTATTTGCGATTTAATGTTGATTTAAAAAAACGCAAATTGATGTATGCACATATTTATTATCAAAAACATTAAAACAAAGTTGTTTCTTGATAAAAATTAAGTGCTTTAAAGTATGAACGTATAATTTGTAGGAAAAAACTTCAACAAATGGTAAAAAAAATCAAAATGATAGTTATTGGTAATTTCATTACACTTATTGGCCCTAACTCATACAGCTATTGGCCGTCATTTTGCTAGCTAAGGAAACAGCCAAACAGTTAATATTTTGTGAACAAATAAAAATTAACGACATGTTTAACAAGTTAAACATGTGATAATATTGGAATTTGATATATGCATGTTATGTTGTCTAATACAAATTAAGTGATAAGACCTGGTACCCAATTTTGGTATCACATTTAACCCCTAATCGCGAAAAAGCCATATCGTTTGTACAAGAAAAACAAATTCCGGTGTTTAAATTATTCCGAACAAAAATAAACTCTTTTTCAACTTTTTGATCTACAGCTTTATAGAGTTCTTGCGAATCTATCAGTACACTTTTTCTTCTATTTAATTCCTCTGATAGTTCGTCAAATTTTGTTTTTGGTTTTCAGTCGACGGTTTCAATACGTGGTGTGATAATATATCAATTTTGGTGTCGCGGTGTTCCAAAGGATATTCCACAAGTTGACTATTAAATGAATTAATGTTTTTCCTTATGGCAACAATTATGTTTTTTCCGGTATTTCTGTTAATGATATTTTACTTTTATTATCGAGCTTGATCCTTTTGGATCCTTTTTTCCCTTTCGGTTTCTGTTTTGCTTTCATTTCTAGGAGAGTCTTTTCTCGTGCAATTTTTTTCCGTTCTCTTTCTTTTTTTCTGTTTTCTTTTTCTTCAAGCTCACTCTGTTTCTCTGCTCTTTTTCATCGTGAAATTATTTCCAAGATGATGACGACAATGTAAAAAAAAGATATTTGAGTTTTGTATGATTTGCCAATGTACAAATATTGATTTAAATGAGTGTACTTAGGCTGTTCCAAGGGTTGTTCTTCTTCAGTAAGATTTTTCTCGCTCTTCGAAGTATTTTCCTCTAGATTTTGTTCATGTATATCGTAAGATTTATGCTGAGGATCATCTATTATAATCTCATGACAAACGTCGTCGTTGTCCTTTTCTATTAAAATGTAGGTAGCCAAAATATCTAGCTCTGATATATTGACAATATCCGGAATGTTCAATAAGTTTTGGCTAGGTATGTACACATCTTCATTTTGGTTTTCATCCACTACCATGCTGTTGGAGCCAAGTACTTCACAAGGATTGTGAAGTACTTGGCTCTAACAGCATGGTACCTCAGCCATTCGTGTTCATTCTTCTGTTAGTACATTGCCATTTAAGTTTTCAGGAGAAAGAGAAGCGCTTTTCTGTCTTGCTATAGTGTTTGGGTATTTGAATTCCTTCCAAAGTTGGTATAAAATTCTGTTTTCATCGGATTCAAGTTCTTGCTCGTCCATTTGCATAAACAGACTAACTTTTTCTGGGCCTATCTCTAAACTTTCTAAAAGGTAAAATGTTCTCATCGTTGATTTGGGACACAATAAAGGTTTCTGCTCGGGTTTCTGCTTTCTTTCTCCTAAACATTTAATAAAATCGATCGAGTTTGGATTCCAAGGGTATAATCCACATGCTCTAAAGTCATTTATTATAATAGCTGGGTGGACAGATTTTGAAAGTACCACTTTTAGCAATCCGGCGAATTCGTTTTTTGTTAGTTCCTCAGACGGATGACTTCTGCGCCACTCTATAAGTCCTTTTCCCCAACCATCTTTTAACGGCTTAAATGTTGACACATCAGCTGGTTGGAATATGCGAGTTGAATTAGGATAAAGTGCAACTAAAATAATTCCTAAATCCGTACAAAGGCTGCTTAATTTTCGATCAACATGAGTTTTATGGCCGTCGACAAAGAGGATTACAGGAAACTGGATGCCTAACCTTTGCAGATGGCGATAGAAACTATTGACTACATATTCGTAATTTTCTGTTTTCATCCATCCTGTATCACTGGTCGCAAAAGGAAACCCTTCAGGTATCGCATTACGTATTTCTTGGCAGAGTCTTTTACCAGGAAATATTATTAATGGCGATATATAAGTTCCTGCAGCACTAAAACTAAATAGTACAGTCAACGTCGTCTTGGCTTTACCCGGCTCGACCTCATACACATTTCTGGTGCCCTTGGGTGCAATTACTCCTTTGTTTTGCTGGCAAAGTTGAAATTTTGTCTCATCTGCATTTAAAAGTCTTTCTGGGTGTTCGAGAACTTCTTCATATCCTTTTTCACCTAAATATGAATGTATGCCATCAAACCACTTTCTTATGTCCTGCTCACTGATTCCGGAAGCAACAGATACCCTTTCGGATTTTCGTGTGGTTAAATCAGGATGCCTTTTCATAAATGCTTTGTACCATCCATCTCCTGGTAAATTATTTGTGAAGGGGTTTTCACGGGGCGATTCGTCCAAGTACTGCTTGACAGATGTTTGAATATCTTCTTTCCTTCGAGGAAACCCCTTTCTTAGGCAATCATTTATCCAGTTAACTAATTGGTCCTCTTCCTGGCTACTTAGTATGGGTGAGGGTCCATGGGATGATTTTGTGAATTTATCTGCGAGTCTAATTTGTTTTCGTATCTTGCTTCGTTTTCGAGAAAAAAAATAAAACCAGTTTATTACAGCGTTTCATGTAGAATTTTGTGCCCTAGAGAAATGTAATAAACTGGTTTTTATTTTTTTCTCGAAAACGATGCCAGATACGAAAACAAATTAAGAAACAAAAATGTTGTATTTTTAGCTGCTTAATACGAAAAAAACATAAAATGTTTAAAAGAGTCAGTGGCGCACATTTCTTTGTCAATAATATTCAGTATGATTCCCCCCGGGACGCCACTGGACATTTTATTTTTAATCTAATAAAGGCTAAATGAGCCGCCTATTACTACAGATAACCCTATTAAATTTCAACAAAATCGGTAAAAGCACATTTAAGATATAAATAAAAATATCGATTTTATCAAAAAAGTTTGGAAATGTAATAAACCGGTTTTTACTTTTTTTTATCGAAAACAACGCAAGATACGAAAACAACTCGAGAATCAAAAATATTGTATTTTTAGTTGCTTAATACGAAAAAAATATAAAATGTCAGCGGCGCACACTTTTTTGTCAATAATATTCGGTATGATGCTCTCCGGGACGCCACTGGACTTTATATTTTTAATCTATTTAAGGCTAAATGAGCCCCTTATTACTACAGATAACCCTGCCAAATTTCAACAAAATCAGTAAAATCATATTTAAGATATTAACAAAAAACTGATTTTTTATAAAAAGTTTGACACCCTGTATCTTGGAAACTATGCATTTTCGGACCCATGTTCATATGAAAAAATGTTCATGATTTCTTATGTAGAATCACCATCTGTAATTTGGCGATGTTATTTCCGGACACCCTGTATATTAGCATCTGCCCAAATTTCAAAACTCTAGGTTATCGTTCTTGATAATGTGTAACGTTTAAATTATGCGTGGAGCATTCGCAAGACGAAAAGTTAAATCAATATTAATATGATTTGATTTTAAATTAATTATTGCCCAATACACAATTTTATGTCATTAATAATGCAATATTGATTTAAATTATTAATTAAAATTTTTGGTTATGCAAAATTATATTATTTATTTATATAAAAATATGAAAATATAAATAAAAACCAACTGATATTTTTCCAAATATATAATGGGTCGTTTAGTATTAGTAGGCTCCTTATGTAATAACAATAACTATAAAAATATAATTTGTTTTGAAAAACATACTAATTCTACTAACAATCAAGAATGAAACAAAATCCAAAGTTTAAGCCTAAATAATATTGATATGTAATATAAAATATATTTATAAACCATGATAATTGTAAAGAAGAAGACAATAAAGTAAAAAACGAAGTTTTTGTTGTTGTTTTCATATTAACGAAAATGCATGAATAATTGAATACCATATACATGCACTTGATGTAAAATTAAATACCAACATTTTTTGAGAGGTAGGTATTTATGCCTTTTTACAGTACTTTCGCGTTTTGAAAATACATCCTGAAAACCATCAATCTGTAAAATACGTTATACATTTTTTACGGCAATAAAAAAATATAATGTAACCTATATGGCAAAAAATTCATTCAAAACCACCAAAAATAAAATGAAAACTATTTTTCAATAGGTATATCTTTTTGGGCCACCATTTAATTTTCTACATTTAATCATAAATAAGATATTTTGCGATAAAATGGGATCAATTTTCCGAGATAAATATAAAATTATATTTTTAATTTTTTTTGGGGAAAAATGGGTATTGCTGATTAATATTTTATTCGAGGATTCTCCCAGAGTTGCATATAAAGCCGAAAGCCTATAGAAAAAAGTCAAATCAAATAGTTTATAGTTTTAGATCCTAAGTCCTGCTTCCTAAGCTCATAATATATTACAAAAATGCTTGTGCCAAAAATACAATAGTATACTTATGTATATATAAAAAAAAATTGCCTAGTATTTCGAGACACTGATGTGTAAACATATCCTATAACGACATCATCGACATGCAAATTTAATACCACCTTAGGCCGCGTGACTCCTGAATATAGGCAACCACTTATTTAGAATTGGTTGCTTATATTCTGGCATTAGAAAGAACAGGTTTTACAAGAAAGCGCTGAAGTAGACTGCGCCTAGTTATGATGTTACATCACGCTTCCGTCCAATTTCCCGAGATTTACCCTCATACCGCCGCGTAATATGTTTACACATAAAAAATATAAGCTTTTTACTTACCTTGATTTTTTGAACTGAAGAGATTTTCCGGAATACCGACACGTTTGATTTTTACTGAAATAGTAATCTGCGCCATGCGATCTGTTTTAAACCATCTGCTATCTTAAAGATGCCATGCGGCGCATCAAGGGGTCAAAGGTAAAATAAATTTAAGGAATTAAGGGGAAAACCGACGCGACGCAGGGCAGATTTTGTGCGTTATCGTTATCATAGCATATCAAAATCATAATATAGCATGCTGCTTGAATAAAATAACATTTTTATACCTTAGAGGAGAGGTAGTAGATTTTGCCAATCGGATTTGAAACCAACAACCCTTGGGCCCGGCCCTGGGTAGCGCTCAATCATTTGAAGGGTACTGCTAACATCTTTTGGAAATTTCTTGCCGAAATTAAAAAGAAAGGCAAAGCAGACGTGAAAACTTACTTATATATCCTGCTATACACGATACCAATTAGTCCAAGTATACTTACTATTATTTATCAAATAATGGCTAACTATACCTACACCCCTCACGCGGCGTTTCACAGAATTAATCGATGCTGATGCGCATGCATGGCTGGCACACTTTTCACAATTCTCTGTGATTTAAGTGTAAAGTAATTGAAATAATAAAGCAACGTTACAGACATATGTAATTTTGAAAAACACTGCAAAAATGTCTTAGTTTTATAGTAATTATAACTTATTTGTACAACTTCTAACGTAATATACAACAAAACCTACAGAATGTCGTAATATAAACGAAGTTCACCAATGTTTGTAAAATCACTAAATAGTTATGTAAATTGTCGGTAAAAATAATTACTCGAATATTTCCTTTTTTTATTTTAAAAATAAAATTATTTTGTTTTTATAGTAGAATAATAAATACATTGATAATTTCATATTTCTACATAAATAAATAATATAATTTTGCATAACTAAAAATTTCAATTAATAATTTAAAGCAATATTGCATTATTAATGACATAGAATTGTGTATTGGGCAATAATTAATTGAAAATCCAATCAGATTAATATTGATTTAACTTTTCATCTTGCGAGTGCTCCACGCATAATTTAAACTTTACACATTATCAAGAACCATACCAAGAATTTTTAAATTTGGGAAGATGCTAATATATATGTGAAGTTGTCAGCTGGGCGATAAAGGTACGGCGCTAGGTGCGCTGAAAGGCAGTGCGCGCCAAAAACATTTAACCTAAAGAGACCCGACAACTCATTCATAAAAATCCGAAATCTTGCAAAAATATCAACAAAACGATTGTCCTGCCTCCTTATATTTTTATGTATGGTGTACAAACTTTTGTCAAACTTCGTCCCCACTACTAAATGTATTATTGCCCGCCCCCACCTGAACCAAAGCAAGGACAGTTCATAGACGTAGACTTTGAAAATGTGAGTCCATCATAATAATAATTTCAATAAAGTAAATACGTTTAATTTGAAATGATGGTATTTATTCGAGTGCATTATTTAAAATATATTTATGTTTTATTTATAGTGTGTGGGTTAGATTGAGTCAGTTTGGGTTAGATATGGATTCTGAAGGTTAGTTAACACAAAATAGTTATTTTGCTGTGTCACGAAATTTTTCCGTGTCCTTGCAAAACCACTGCGATGAAACCAAAGAAGTATTCACTTCAAAAACGATTTAATAGAGGTTGGTAAATGACTGCAAACATATCAGATTATCCATTAATATCACATACATAGGTAAGTATTATAAAATATTAATTAATCACATCACAAAATGGTGCCCACTGTACTACTGTGTTTCATTTACTTTTACTTACTTGTGGAAACTCAGGTTCGGATGATAATAGCTGGAGATTTTGCATACCTCACACCGCAAGACCATCGTTACTTTGATATAAAGTTTATAAAAAATATTTATAGGAAGTCACTCACGAAATATAAAAAAGCTATACCTACGTCGCGTAGCGTCGCACAAATTCAGGCTTTAAAACGTCCATTTGAAACCAAACAAAACTGGGCGAAGAGCGCTATTTTGCACGTTTTTTAATGAAGAACATTTATTTATTCAAGTCGCGATCAAAAGTTGGACGGCCATCTTGTTACTTTTGACGTCTGTATTATTAGGAATCCCATTCAAAACGGTGTCGAAATTTTTGCTAGTGAGCTTTGACATTGCACAATTTTGTTAATATCATAGCAACCAGTCATCAAAAATAGTGTCGAAAAGAGCTTCTTTTCGACACAACTATGCGTATCGAAAAGACTTCTTTATGATACCATGAGACAGTTTGGTGACACGAGCCGTAAGCGAGTGTCATAAAGTCTCATGAGTGTAAAAAGTCTTTTCAGCACGTGTAGCACACTATACTTTTTCTACGACTGCTACATACAGGGTGCCCCACTGAGAGTGTGGTAGAAAATTACATGTTATATGGGAAACATTTTTATTATTGATTTATCAGAAAATTTTACTCCTAATGAAAGAAGCTACGTGAGTAAGAGATTGTCGCTAAACTAAAACTAGGGGCACAGTCTTAAAATGGGGCCACCGGAGTGGGGTCCCTATTTTCCAAAAATTTTGAAAAAGATGCTCCGAGGGCGAAGCCCTAAAATGGGGCCCCAGGGGGCGAAACCCTAGAATGGGGCCTATGGTTCGGGAGTCCCATTTTTTACAGGTTACGCAATGAAGCCCTCGGGGGCGAAGCCCTAAAATGGGGCTCCAAGTCTTATAAGGGGGCCTCTGGTATAAGAGTTCCATTTTCTACAGTTTTGCAAAAAGGGGCTCCCGGGGGGTGAAGCCCTATAATGGGGCCCCCTTTTTTAGAGATCTGGTAAGGGGACCTATGAGGGCGAAGCTCTAAAATGGAGACGAAGCCCTTTAATCTAAATACCCGAATAAGCGTGTGAAAAGTCCAGTTTTCAAGAACAGTTGTTAGCGCATTTTTGTCTATTTTCAGGGCAGTCGTAGAAAAAAGTATATTCAACTTACATTTGCAATGAATGGTCATTGCATAATATACTATTCAGCAGCTAATGAAATAAAATCTTCGAAAACTTATTTCCTGAATAATTTCAAATTTGAACACGAAATTTATGAGATACCAAAAATACGCAATTTTATCCCGATTTAAACGTTTTTTTATCCGATCGAACGAAAAACGACACCTTTCCGATGTGTTTTCTCACCGCAAAAGTCATGATTCCAGTATATTGTATTCGTTGCTTGGCAACATGCAATAACTGTACAACAATAGAAAATAACAGTCCGGGAATATAACATTCCCGTCCTAGGCCGGGAATGTAACATTTCTGTCATATTCAAACGCCTTGTTTGTCAGATCTGACGTCTATCAAAAGTAACATTTAGCTGTAGTTTCCGTAGCTACGTAATAAAATTCAAGCTGGCTCGATTCAAAACTTGATATTATGTTGACTTTAAATTTAAAACACCGTTCTTATTTACAGTAATATTTGGCTCTATTTATATAAGTACGTATTCTAATTAATTTCGATCGGATAAAAAAATAGTATGTGCAACTCGTAGGAAAAGCACATTCCTCCTAGTTACAAAATATACTATTGTTACACATACATAGGGTTTTTCTGCTCTCAATGGTTAAACGAAAAATTAAATCATACCACTGCTAGCCTAAAAATAAATTGCTTATCATTATTTTTAAGGCAAATAAAAAGGAACTGAAGCATACAAATTTTATTTAAAAACATACAAATATGACAAATATCTGGTTAATGACATATTCAAAAAGTAGCTTAATAACTATTTTCTTCTATTAAATACCTATTAAAAATATATTTTCATTTCATTATAAATGCTACCATCACTGAAGAAAATCTCCTAAATAAACTGGTATATCTAGAAAAAAAGATTAAATCTAGAGTATTGGCAATTGTATTTGGTTTATTTAGATTTGCTAAACCAGTAAATTGTTAGGGTATTTCTATAAAGCTATTGTATTAATAAGTACCCGTATTAGGTAGGTATATAATATAATTAAAGTAGATAAACATATTTATAGCAGTGCGGTCACTGGTTTTGAAACGTTTCCAAGTTAGTAGGTATACTTATCGAATGGGGAAGAGCCGTCGGTCGTCGACCTCCAATGCTCTCAATCTATTGGTGCAGTTACTTTACTACGTGCATACTATAAACATTTTGGGGGTAAAACAAGGCGGAACCAAGGGAAGCGGCATTGCCAGATTGACATGGAAGAACTTCAGAACCGGTTTGTGATGAATCAAAAATGAGGAAAATAAGTATTTAGTGTTATAATTTAATATGAAAAAAGTATGTACAGTAACTCGTAAACTTAAAATTTGTCAACGCTACATCTATCGACCATAGAATGTGCCTCAATGTTGTGGGAAAACAAAGAACCATTTGTCCCGTCTCTTCAGTTTAAATGTCTTTGGTGCGCGCGACCTTAACTGCATCAGCTGACAACTTTTCCACCCACATACATGCAGTTGACAGTTTTTTTCGTAAATCTCACTGTAAATATTAGCATCCACCAAAGTTTCATAATTCTTGATATCGTTTTTATGATTCGCATTTTTGTCCACTTTGGACCACCAGCTGACAATTAATCCACCACCCCCCGCCCAGCTGACAATGTGCAATGTTTATTATTTAACATAACCTTTTCTGCATAAAAGTTTCGTGATTCTTGAAATGATTTCAGGTCACGATTTTTTTTCTATATTGTCAACCCTCTCACCGCTACCTAGCCAGCTGACACCTCATACGTAACTACATGGTAGGGGTACAATAGAATGTTGATATAATGAAACTTCTTTAAATCGTTGCATAAACTGTCCACGGGCCGTAGGAATATTACTTGATAGTAACAAGGACAATTTAAAGTTGCAAGCAATAAGTTGATTAATTGTATTGGAAACGTGATGGCACAAAGTATGATTGTTACACTCACTGACAGTCGATCCTTCGTAAGTTTTGACAAAGTTTGATGTTTAATAACATATTTTCTCTTAGGAAGCTCCAATTTATTTTTTTATGTTGTTCTAGAAATTTGAAATACCTCACAGCTTATTAATGCAGCTTGAACTCGACTACATTTTCTTAATGCAAATACTTCTAAACAATTTGTATTTCGCTTGACCTCAATATCTTTGACAATTTACGTGATACAATATTCTAAACATAGAAATACACATTTTACTTGGTAATATTAAATCCTATACTGAATAGTAAGTAATAATATACACATGAATGGAAGCTTAGCAGGAGCTTTCAGCTGAACAGAAATGACTTTCTCACATTTCAATTTTGTCAATTCAAAATAATCTCATCTAGGAAATTTTATAAGACGCGATTTTATAAGACGATTTCAAGACGACAGTATTGACGCATTTGCCTAAAACGACAGAATAATTGAATTCTACTAGGCATCGGTAAGTTTTTCATATTCTTTTCTTTTATTTGAAATGACACCGTACAGCACTGGGGCAGAGTGTGTCGGCAATTAAAAATTTGTAAGGACTTTGATGTGTTGAGACAAATTGTTGTCTATTTCGTCAGTCAAGTCTTATTGGCAGTGGCACACACACTAATGGAAGATCCTACGGCACTCGACGATCGGTGTGTGTGTGTGCGAAGAAGTTGATTAGCAAAGTTCTTGAATAGCTGTAGGTTGCAATTTGCGGGAAACAGATGTCCTGGAAGTGAGTTCTACAATGAAGAAGTACTCCAGACAAAGGAGTCCTTTTAAAGCGATATTTTAGGTGTTTCCATGGCTCCGGAATATCTGCCGTGGAAGGCCATTAATATAGATGACGAACAAGATTGGTGAAAGTATTATGCCCTGAGGCACGACATTAGTGGTAGATGTGTTGAATGTGGTGTGTCCATCAACTACAACGTGCAGAAATTGGTTCTTAACGAGACTGACAAGCCAGCTGCAGAGAGACACTGGCAGCCCAAAGGATGACAGTTTGCTGAGCACTCCGTCATACCAAACTCTGGACCGCTTCGGCCTTGACCCAAGGGTGTAAATTGCACAAGTGTTAACTTAGTGATTCTAAAGATGCTAATAACCTGAAAAACTTCAAAATACTTGACGTTTCGAGGCAATAGTCCCCTGCTGCCAGGTCCGAAGCGATCCTATACAGAAGATTTAAAAAAGATGGGGTGGAGAAATAGGTACAAAATCTATCTCACTAATATGAAACCTACACTAGAAGATGAAATATATCTACCTGTTTGGTGTGGCCGGAATTATTTTACTTGGTCCTATAAAAGACAATTTGCAATTTATTATATACTTAGTAACGTCAATCAAATTGATCGATTGGCAATGATATTAACTAATAACAAAAACTGCGTTGTCTCCAATGGGTTGTATTGCAATAACGTGTTTTAAAATACAGCATAATAGGTATCCCTGTTCTCTCGAGAAATAATATACCATTCAGTTTGGCTAAAATAATAAAATTTTCACATCGCGCGCCATTTTCATTTACCATTATGGAAAATAATAAAAACTACGCTCGTTTTGCGCTAAACGAGCATCCGAAAGAACAAAAAACGGCGAAA
>MU182546.1:321445-372730 GCA_016904865.1 Pissodes strobi | reverse complement strand
TACACAGTACCTTCATCGGATGACGAGTAATTTAAACTAGTTACTAGACTAGTAGTAACTAGTAACTAGTTTAAATTACTCGTCATCCGATGAAGGTACTGTGTACCGAAACAATTGTCATGAACATTTATTTATTAAATAAACCTGTGAAAATAAAAAACGAGTGTTTTTAATAAATTACACAGTAGTGAATTTCCTTGGCCACCCCGCAGCCCCGTCTTAATTCGTTGGAATTTTATCCACAGTCAGTGGTCAAATAGATACAGGAGAAGATCTTTGACAACAAATTCAAGAATCTGCCAATATCATTCAAAATTCTGCAAATACCCTCCTGAATGTCAGGCTACACTTAATAAAGAGCCTAAGAATGTTTGTTGAGGTAAACGGAGGACATTTTCAACATCTGGTAAAGTAAATTTAAAAATGTTTTTATGTACATATTTGAAATACATTGAGTTCTACATACCTATTTTTGATAAATAGATTTTTTTTCGGTACTTGTACAAAGACGAATATCTCGCAAACGGCTTGAAAAATGGGGATTGACCAAGAGTACATACATTCTTTACCCAGAAACAATGGGTCTTTTCTAGTGTGAAGTTAAAACAGTCTTAGCTTTACAGGATAAAAAATATATAAAATTTTATTCATCATTACATTTGTGGAAACCTAGTAGGACCTAGATTGAAACCAATATCTAATTCGGATTTCTCACTTTTTAAAATGCTAGTCCATTAATTTTGAATTTAATACACATGCCCATTTTAAAATTATTGCAAATTTTCGAAAAGTAAGTTTCACTTTCAGCAACTTGTCGGTATCTTTTTAACGACTAATATTCGCCTTCAGATTTATTCAACGTATCTTTTTATTTCAAACTCTAACAGCAACAGGTGATAGTTGCTCTATAGCGAATAAGTTATGGGACAGTTATGGATATAAAATACTTCGGGTTCGAGCATTTTTTGATAAAATGGCGGACAAATTTTATTCGCGTGTACTCCTTACGTGCGCACTGTGTGCATCAGTTTTCCTTATTCACAGGTTTTTTGCCTTTCCAGCCTATTAGCTCGAGTGATCCGAACTTACTTGACGATATTTAAATTTTTTCAAACTGACTACAAATTCTATTCCGTTTTTGTAAATATTTAAATTTTCTGAGACTTTGAAATGAGAAAAAGTCATTTTGTCGGTATCCGGAATAAAAATGCACTTCACTCGAAAATAAAATTGCAAAGCACATTTTGTTTAAAACGATTTTTAATTAGTTTTTAAATTAGGGGTAGTTCGCCTTAGGGCCTTCAGCATGGAGAGAAAGACATTTCTCTATTTAGGAGACAAAGTGGATGTCATGAAAAATCTAACGAGCTTGAAATCTGTATAAAATAGCCATTAAATTACTCTAAATAGATTTCTGCTAATGACAGAACACAAATTACATTTACGGAATAGTTTTAAATGCGTTCCTATTTGGTGAGATCAGTAAATACTGATGTTAGGAAAGATGAAAATAGAAACCCAGAAACCTTAAACCGATAAAAAAATGTGAAATTTGGGCGGACTGCTTTGAAGGATAGAAAAAGTATATTGGGTGTTAACGAAATCATTTTACACATCTTAATTTTGTTAATTCCAAATATGGAAGTTTGAATTTGCGTTGAAGATTTAATGACAAAAACACATTTTCTGACATAAAAAGAATTGCTATCGGTTTTAACCAAAGTGGCATTATTTTTTAAATGGGAACTTACTATTTTTCTTTATATTTATGTAGCTCCCTGAATTATCTCTCGCAGCAGTACAAGCAATACAAGCTAGCAAATTTTTTGTTAATTTCAACATGCCCCCATTTGGAAGTTGTAACCAGCATTTAGCGTTGGGTGCCAAATATGTATCCTTATTTGCTCATTGCTCAGCGGATTCAATTTTTTTAAAAGGCGTGGGTTTATACCTGTAGGGCGCCACCAAATTTGTTTTACAAGAAAGGACCCCGCACATTTCTTATGAAAAATGGCTTTCGACGAAATTTTTTGAAAATTTGATATGATGCAGTACTCGATGTCCTGATTAAAAGTTCTCAAGGACACAACTCAATCCTATGACCAGTGTTCAAGTTATAAGTCTTCAAAGTTGGCTTTTTTGGACCTTTAAGATTGATGTAATTTTTTACATAATGGTTTATATTTCCTTTATTAGTAAATATAAATAAAAAATATATATTCGGGGTTTTAGGCCTTAAGGTGCCTTCTTAAAATGTGGCACAAAAGTTTGTACAGGCTGGCTCGAATTCGTGTCTATGTATGGGGAACTCGAAAACCGTAAGAGATACAGTGTCGATCAAATTAAAGCAAAATTGCGCATTTAGATGCCTAACAGTATTCCGTTTAGAAAGTTTTAAAATTCTGAGTATTTGCGGAGTAATCCGGAAAAAAACGAAATTTAGAAAAATCGTTTTATTTTTTTCCTGGGCTTATTTAAAAACGGATTTCAAGTTTAATTGCATTTTTGCATTGCCACATTTTCACTCTATCCAATGATGATATCCAGTTTGAAATCCGACGTTTCATCTTTAAGGGATCATCATCAACTTTAATTTTTTAAATACGAACTTAAAATTTTTTTATAGTTTTTTTGATGGTATTGGCTTTATATATATATGCGTATATGTTTTCATTGTTATAATTTTTTTTTTATTTTTATTATTATTTTTTTATAATTTTTATTTTATATATTTTGGTTTGGCGTTATAAATAATTTAAGGTAGGTAGTAGGTACCTCTGAAATTTTTATATTCTATAAAAATATTTTGTTTGTTTTTTGTGTTAGGGGGAAAATTTGAGCCCATATTAAAAATAAAAAATAGTAAAACATTCCTACTGGAATTTTGCTTATAAATTGAAAAAAAATATATATAATTTTTTAATTTATAAGCAAAATTCCAGTAGGTGTGTTTTTCCATCAAAGTACCTATAGTATCACGTAGTATAATTATAAAGTCTTGATGTTCTCTATTAAATACATTTTTCAACCGGTTAAAAGTTGAAAATATTTTATATTTGCGCTAAGCAACTTGTTTGAATAATAGTTCATAGCCATAATCCCGAAAAAAAAATTTACTACTTATTTTTAATACTGGCTCAAATTTTCCACTTAATACAAAGACAAAATAAAATATGTTTATACAATATAAAAATTTCAAAAGTACCTACCTTAAATTATTTAAAATTACGTCAAAGGAAAATATATAATTTAAAAAAAAAATTAAAAAAATAAAAATAAAAAATAAAACCACATATTCATATTAATAACGCCAATACCAGCGGAAAAACGAAAAAAAAAATAAATCATTAGATAGAGCGGAAAAAGTGGCTATGCAAAATGTGCAATTCAATTTGAAATCCGTTTTTAAATAAGCCTAGGAAAAAAATAAAACGATTTTTCAAAATTTCGTTTTTTTCCGGATATCTCCGGAAATACTTGGAATTTTAAAACTTTCTAAACGGCGTATTGTTAGGCATCTAAATGCGCAATTTTGCCTTAATTTGACCGACACTGTATCTCTTACGGTTTTCTAGTTCCCCATACATAGACACAAATTCGAGCCACCCTGTACAGGGTCTTACCTAAAATAGTGGCGACAAAGGAACATCAATTTAGAGAAAATCGCTAATAACTCAATCAGTCATGCAAAAAAAAAACACCAGCTAGATTTTGTTTAATTTTTAATATGCTATCACCAAAAGCAAACTAAACAACTTCTACTATAGTTTTATATCAAAAATGTTATACCGGTGTTATTTTATGTCGGTTGTCTTCGCGTTGGAATATTTGACTTTCGAACTAGGTATACTTACTACTCGAGCTAAACCTTCTCCTATAGGTACCATTCGAGAGAAAATATTCTCAAACTAATTAATACTAAGTAATATTTTGGTAACCACATATTTTAATTTTTAAATCTCTCTCAAGAGGGCGATTTCATAGTCTTTATAAGGACAAACGGTACATATTATAATATTTTTGATATACAATACTGGATACATATTATTATGTTTTACTTTTTCCACACTTTTTACACACCCCTAGGGTGTTGGAAAAGTAAAACTAAAGTTGAATTTATGCAGTGCAGACTCTTCGCGGCTTATTTTTGTCGAAGCGCCAAGTAAGCTATTTTTTGGCCTCTATATCCATGGCGACTAAACAAAGCCCAATTTCGTTATTTTGTTTGACAAGTAAAAGTGCATTAAATAAGAGTAAAATATATTTTAGGTCTATTAAAATTAAAATTAATACTATTAAAAATGGCATTTCGGTTAAATGATATGGCATGTTATACCTACTTGTGATAGACATTTTAATAGACAGCAAATGGCGATATTATATGGCGTAGAAAATGAACTAAAACAAGAAATAGCGATTGGTCGAAGAGCAAATACAGAGGGTTTACCTGAAGAGCATATTAATCCTGATATAAGACTTTCTTTAAACTGGCAAAATTGAAAATAACCCAGCCAGTATGAGACTTAATGTTTAAAAACAAACTTCGAGGCTGACCTGTCTTGTTTGCAATTCAATAAATAATATTCATAGATTGTCTTTAAAATGTAGAGTAGATATTTTTATTCGTCAGGACATCTTTATTCCAACCGGAACTAGAAGCTGCACTCATCATTTAGATGAAAATGGTCTTCTTCTTCTTCTTCGAGTGTCTTATCCTATCAAAGATCGGTAACAATTTTGGCGAATTCTTCTCTGTCTTGGGCCTTTTTCAGCAAAGTGTTTGAACCCAAGTCTGTCCAATCTCGTATGTTCTTAAGCTAGGAACACTGCCTGCGTCCTGGTCCACATCTACCTTCGATCTTACCCTCTATTATGAGCTATAGAAATTCATATCTACTGTGTCTCATTTCATGACCGAGATATGCTCTTTTTAAAAATTGCAGAAGCCTCTATAAATAAATATCATGAGTTTGCAAATAGTATGTTGCAAAGGTCACAACAAGTTAATAATTTGCAAATTCGCATTGAACGGGAGCATTGGCAAACGCAGGCATGATGCAAGGGACGCTATCAATATTGAAGAACTTCCCAATTTTCGACGTCTTACTATAGAGTATTTACAAAATCGGTACACATATCAAATAAATCTGGCGCCTTCATATATTCAAGACACAGTGCAAAGAGAAGGAGAACACAATGACTTTCAAACTAATATATTAATTGACGATCCACAACTGGCTCATTTTCGAATTTATTCTCGACATGGAAATTCTACCCGATGCCAATTATGGATAGCATTTAATAACGAAGATCACGATCCTATTACAAGCTATTATTGCACCTGCCGATTTGGTGCCAGAACACTGGGTTGCTGTGCTCATGTAGCCAGTTTTAGTTAGTTAGTTAGTTGGTATATGGGATACTCAAAGCACCAAGAACAAATTTGCTACACATACACATGTTCATAAAATCAATTATTATGGTTAACACGTTAATGCATGACAGTACCATTGTAGTAAAAAATAACAATGATTAAGCAGTAGCGCATCCCAGAGATAAGTCAATGAATTTATTGGTCGCGAAGACAACCGACATAAAATGAATACCCGGTATAACAATTTCGATCTAAAACTATAGTAGGAATTGTTTAGTTTGCTTTTGGTGGTAGCATAATATAAATTAAATAAAATCTAGCCGTTGTTTTTTTTTATTCTGCATGATTGGTTGAATTTGGTTATTAGCGATTTTCTCTAAATTGATATTTCTTTGCCGCCACTATTTTAGGTAAAACCCTGTACAAACTTTGGTGCCATATTTTAAGAAGACACCATAAGGCCTAAAACCCAGAATATATATTTTTTATTCATATTTACTAATAAAGGAAATATAAACAATTTTATCAATCTTAAAGGTCCAAAAAAGCCAACTTTGAAGACTTTTAACTTGAAAACTGATCATAGAATTGAGTTGTACCCATGAGAACTTTTAATCAGAACATCGAGAACTGCATCATATCAAATTTTCAGAAAATTTCGCCGAAAGCCATTTTCCATAAGAAATGTGCGGGGTCCTTTATCAATGATTCTTGACAATAGGTTAATAAAATTTTGGAAAAATTCCAAGAAGAGCTTCAAGGAATTTTGAATACACAGATTAGTTAATATCTTGACTGCAATTTACCAATATAAACATCAAAATTACAAATAACTTGCGGTTCTGGTTACGCTTTTAAATTAATAATGAGATTCTCGTGTTAGATATCTCACCGATGTTACAGAAGTAATAAATCAAAGCAACATAATAGACTGCTTGTTTACTATGCCTTATAACTTTCAGATTAACATTAATATTATCCAATTCTACTTTACAATCAGTAAATATATGTAGGTACAACTGAAATGATTATTATTCAATCCCGTGGCAGTCCAATAAGCATACTAATAAACAGTCCTCAATAACACCAAATCAATAAATTAACCCGTGAGGTAAATATGTACATTTACAGCTGTTAAACATCTATAGATAATCAATTTGAGCTCAAGTCGATTCTAATATCAAGGCGACAGGTTAAATTAGTAAATGTCGGTTATGTGAAATAAATTACTGTCATGAGCTTTACAGCCAAGTACAGTAAAAATTAACTCAATCAGCTATTCGCACACTAGCTAAATGATATCTCTAACTAACAAAAGATAAAAGTAAGCTCGTTAAACAATATAGCTAGATCAGTATATGAAATGAGAATTAACGACAATATAAACGATAGACGTCAAACGGCCTAGTCGTTTAATTATAAATGCATTAAAGAAAATGATATAACACGACCGACACATTGAGAATCAAGGTCTAGATAAATAGAAATTGATTTTACTTGAATCCGGCCGAGGTGCAGACACCGGCGCTTCCTAGGAAGTACTTTCCACCATGTGGTTGCGTTAGCCTGACAAAAACCTCAGTACGGCTAACTGACGGCGGGATTAGCTAGGTCAGCGTCGAGAGCAGGAAGTGTTAAGTGCCATACAGTGATTTTTTCCCACAGAAGGACCCTTAAAAAAGGGGGTCGCCACACTAGTTAATCACCAACGTTTATCGGCGATATGGCCGATAATCTTAGACAATAGGCATTCTACATAATTTGCTTAATACGGCAAAGACCAGAGACACAATCAGACGGAAGTTGACCTGAGGGATCAAAAATAGTAAATATAAATTCCGTATCGTTATTGAGTATCGAAAATGCACAACAACCGGTAAAAGGAGAAAATCGCAATATTGTATTCATTAAAAAGTATAGCTATTATTTTTACATAATAGTTCAATGAGTACTTAATAAATATTTATTACTTTTAGTTCCTTTGGCGAAATTAGTAAAGTTCTGTTTAAATAAGTAATATCTACAATTATTGCACGTTCTACTAAACTACTGATTTTTTAAGCAAATTTTCAGTCATATTTCAAATGAAGTATACTATAAACTAAATAGCTATTGAAAATAGTAAATCCATTTAACTAATATAATAAAATATTTAATTAGTTGAAAAATTACCAAATATTTACATACTTCAAAGTGGCGGATTGTTGAATTAGCAAAAAACTTTTGATACATCATTCTAGAGGGAATTTAGAGAGCTTCCTATTTAAAATTAAAACATTTTGTTACATCCGGTAAAACCGCAAGGGACTGGCAATTGTTCTTCTACGTTTTTCTCAATTAAATCTTCAACCCCAAATTCGGTGTTAACAAAATTAAGGCGTATTAAACGATTTCGATGACATCCGCTATAGAACCTTTAGTTCAGATTCTAGGTGACGTATCATGATTTTTAACGTTGCTCCTAAGTCGATTAACAGTATCTGTCTTATCAGTTTTTTTTTTGATAATATATCATACCCATATATAAATTCAGTTATACTTGAAATATTGATATTAACTAATGACATCCACTATCTTATTTAAATCTTGATTATTTATGGATATACCTCAAGTTTTAGTCAAGCCGAATGTACACGTTTTCCTAGTTCATGTCAACTGAAAAGTTCTCATGATTATCAAAAGCTCTATTAAGAAATTGCCAACAGGTTCCACGTTCCGACTTATTTACGATAATGGCTATGTTGGGGATTGGAACCTTCGGCAAAATGCGCTAAAACAGAGTTTTATCCACAACCCAAAATACCAAAACATATTAGCATTATCAGGAGATGATTAAAACTAAACTTAACATATACCTAACTGCATTTTATCCTCTCTGTTTGCTTAATCAAGCGGAACCAAAAAGAACCAATCCTAAAATCCCACTAGTCACGCTTGATCAGCCAATTCAATAGACTATACGGAATAGGCCCTCTATATCTATTTAAACTATTCTTACATTTAATAATTTACACATTTTCGCATGCGTCTAATAATCTCCTATCAGTTATATTATGAATTAATTTAAAATTTTTAATTGTTATTCTATAATTATTAACAAAAGTATGCTCGACAATACTTGATTTTTCTGTTCTACCATACGAGCTATGTGTTCTTTGAATCTCGTTTGTATAGACCTTCTAGTTAGATCAACATATTTTTGGTTACAATCCATGCATCCAATTTCATAACTTCCACTTTTTTCCAATATTTCAATTTTATCATTCGGACCACCTAATAATTTCTTAATGTTAAACTGAGTTTGGTCTTACTAATAATTTTAAACCTACTCCCTTAAAAACTCTTTGGAGTCCTCTAGTATACTGAGGACTATATGGTATCGAGACATACTTTGTATTATCATCCTGCATGATTAACGAATGATGTGGAATCAAGAATGGTCTTTATAAACACATGGCTATTATTTAGTCTATTTATTAAGTCAGTATTGAAACCATTAGTTTTCGCTACATTCTTAATTGTACCCTTTTCATCATTAAATCTTTCTCTACTGAGAGGAAAATTAACCATATGGTATACTAAAAAACGAGAGCACGCCATTTTGTGTTATTAGCGTTTCTAATCACTAAATTATCCAAAAATGGTAGTTGATCATTATTCTCGACTTCATAAGTCAATTTAATGGAGCGGAACCGGTTGTTTAGTTTTGATACAAAATCTTCGATATTAGCAGTTTTTGTGTCGAAAACTGCGAAAATGTCATCCACATACTTGTACCATACCCTTGGAAAATATTCGGAAATCTATGGAATTTAGTACTCCTGAATTCTTTTTTTGTTCGTAAATTCTCAAACTGGTCTGCTAGCCACTTGTATTTAGTACGATAATAGGGTACTTGTATGAGACTTTGGCATACTGTGAGTAATTCTAAATAGGTTTAGAGCATGATACATATATAAATATATTCTACTGCAATTGTGCGATAATCACAGCTGCATATACTTACAAATTTGTATACGTTAGCTGCTTCATATTAAAATCTATTTACTTAGGTGAATTGTTTTGACAGTATCCCATTCTTAATGTTATAGGATATAAAATAGTATATTATTTTATATGGAGGAAAAGTAATACTTTTCATGGCGCGCTCGTGTTTAACAGCCGAACGGAGTGAGGCTGGTAATAGAGAGCAAGCCATGAAAAGTAACTTTTCCTCCAAATAAAATATGCTGTTTTTTCTTCAAATGTCGACAAATTAATCCAAAAACGTCTCTTTTTAATAGTAATAATAATTATTATTAAAGATAAGTGGGTTCGCAAGGCGGCTTAGACCGTTGCGATGTCGGTGAATAGGCTCAGGTTGTTGCTATAGTAATGTAACATGAAGCTGTCAGTGGGCACTGTCAACAATAATTATATTTTTAAAATTGCGTTTTCGATTGCATTTTAATTCCGTATTGATAAGCATTTATTGAGTAAGTTCGATTAAATAATAACCAATTTGTTCCTAAATTAGTGATTTTTAGAAATGCAGTCACAAATTGAGTGATAAATACAAATTTTAGTTTAATAACTCTTGAGTTGTTGACGCTTATTTTGATGTTTGTTTATATTGTATCTATGTTGCTACGACAACACTTTTAGCTCCGCCGGCGGAAAAGTGAAAAGTAAAGCTCCGGCGGAGGAAAAACGAAACTCCTACACAGTCGAGTAATGACGGATTTACTGACGTTTGAAGAAAAACGATATTTATTTGCATTACTTATTCTATGTTCTCCATTCTAAAAATTGCAACGAATGGGTTATAAAATAAATTGCAGAATCTCTAAAACGATTCGCACCGTTTTACTAGCATTATTAGTATGCTGCAGATAAACATTGCCTTAATTATTTACACATTATGCGATGAAAATCACATTTGAATACTCCTCGTGGAAATTTTAGAGACAACAGCTTTGATTTATTTGTCCCCTACTTCTCATTTTGCAAACCGTATTTAAAACAAATTTTAAACGTCAAACCTGCTATTGATAAAGAGTCGAGAAAATTAAAGCCAAGAGAACACGACTACACGAACCCTCGAAAACCCAGAGAGAAACAGGATGTCAGAATGCTTATTTAAACAGATATTGCTGTTTAGGAAGCCATTTATTTCAAAATTTAATATTTTTGAACAAATAATGCTTTGTTTATTTCCTGGTAGCTGATGAGTTGAATTAAGGAAATTTGTATCTGCTCCTTTAGATGGATAATAAATTACTTGGCGAGTGACTTTTGCAATGCTTTTCTTCTCAGTCAACAAAGCATCCTTCGCTTTCATGGATTAAATCAAATACAGCAATGTGTCTTAGACTGTGTGATTATCTAGAAAGCAAGAAATCTTCCTTCTAAAGAATGCAATCGCATCTCTCATCGTCCTGCTCACAAATTGGATATTCGTAATATGTTTGATACAAACATTAATTGCAAGATTTTGACATTGAACGTCTCTCAATCTCAATCAGTAAACTGATACTGTTTTTTACAATTTTTGTATACAAATTCGTTGTGCATCAATAATTCATTCATATTCTAAGGTTTCTTGATGTGCATATTCTACTCAAGAATTAAGTAATTCACTTTGGCTTCTCATAATTGATCACTATTAATTTTTGGGTAATTATCATAACCTGAGGTTGTTTGATACACTTTGCCTTTTCAGAATTGATTGTTAGTAATTTTTTAGTGAGTTTTCAATACAACAATTTATTTTATACAAGGTAGTTTAATGCACATATTCCATATAACATTTTAGCTTTAGCATACCAACGAAAATAGTAGCTATGCAATAGAAAAACCATCCTTGCGCTAAGGCGTGAATTGCTTCATTGTAATTGCTATAGTGAATTTACATCATAATTTAAATTCGCGCTGTTTGTTTGGAGGACAATGTTACCAGACTGAAGTATTTTGCGTTAATGTTATTCGTACATTAGTTAATGTTTTTTACTAATATTTTTGGTTTATGTACTAAATCATCAAGTATTTTGAAATACATAGAAGTACTACTTAAATACTAAGTGATTATAAAATATATTAAGAAGCGTATTTGAGTATTTATATCTATACAGGGTGTCCGGTAAGTTCGGGGCAAACTCTCGGGAGCTTATAGGGGATGTCAAAATAAGTCTAGTGTTTCATATAACTTTTTTCCCTACAGCGCCTCCTAACGGAAATACAGGGTCGCAAAGGTATACTCGACAATTCACATTCTTGGTTTTAACTTTTAAACCACTCTGTATAATTCAATACAATTTTGGGATTTTCTTAAGAGGATCATTATCCTTAAATCGACATTACAATGTGCTCTTTAACGTTTTAAGGAAGTCAGAAATGGACTGGCTCTCACACAAAACGGGCGAAATTTTTGACAGGTGTCATTGAATTGCGACGAAAATATGATTTCCAGATACTCCCAAGATTTTACTAAAACAAATGTATTCTTCATTTATTTCGATTAAATCAACGGTTTTCGAGAAAATTTAACTTATTAGTTTCTAATTTCAGTATTCTTTAATAATTATTATGGTGGAATTAGACAAACTCCAGGATAGTAAGCAGGTTGGTTCACTGACACAACAAGGTTAACAAGTTTTGTCAAAAACGCTTATTAGTTGTACAAAAAAGAATTTAATTATGGCAGAATACTCTCTCGCAGAATACACTGACATGTATTTGGTTTACGGAGTGGCTTTGTGTAGTTCATTGGAGACAAGGAGAATTTATTCAGAAAAATTCCCAGCTCGAGTTTTACCCAATCGAAAAACATTTGAAAGAATTGATCGTCGGTTAAGAGAAACAGGTAAAATAAAAAAAAATTGATTATTGAAATGAATATCATTTATTTAGGGAGCCTTTTACCCCGAAGTTGTGAAGAGGGTGCCCAAAGAAACGCTAGAATTCTCGAAGTAGAGGAACGTATTTTGGAACAAATTGAGGAGAATCCGTCTAACAGTATTCGCAAGTTAGCAACACAAACTGGCGTAACAAAATGAGTGGTTGATGAAAGCCTTAAAGAACAACTGCTCACGTTCAAAAGGTACATGCTATGCCGCCAGAAGATTACCGAGCAAGACTCGACTATGCCAACTGGTTTTTGCATCGACATTGGGAAAATAGCAACTTTTCGGGCATAATTTTGTTTACGTATGAAGAAGGTTTTGCCCGAGATGGAATAATCAATTCTCATAATTTACATATCTGGGCATCTGCGATTGTCCAAACAAAACGCCATCAAAGGTTTATGGTCAATGTATGGGCTGGTATAATTGGAAACCATCTTATCGGTCCAATTTTTTTAGACGATAGATTAAATGGTGCTCGCTACTTGCAATTCTTGCAGCAATATTTAAACGAGCTACTGGAAAATGTCCCTCTTCACATTAGAGCATCCATGTGGTTTATGCACGACGGTGCACCACCACATTTCGACCGTTTAGTGCGCCAATATTTGACTGCTGCTTTTGGCCAACAATGGATTGATCATGGAGGACCTTTTCTGTGGCCAGGTAGGTCTCCAGATCTCAGTCCGTTGGACTTCTTTTCTGGGGTTATTTAAAGGAATTAGTTTATCCAATGCCAGTTAATACCAGAGAAGATTTAGTTCTAAGGATTAGGCAGTATTGTGGACAAATTCGGAACAATCCTGGTACGTTGTTTGCAGTACAACGAGAACACCTGCGTAGAATAAGAAAGTGTATTCAAGTTCAGGGAGGGCATATTGAACCTCTGCTTAAGTAACATTTTACTCTCAACTGTTACCAAACAGAACCTACTACTTCTTATGCAAAACATTTTTTAAATTTTATTACCGCAAAAATTTGAAACTAATTTTCGCTTGTCTCTCAATTGTTTTTAAATGTTTTTCGATCGGGTAAATATCAAGCTGAATGTTTCAGAATAAATTCTCCTTTCCTCCAATGAATTACAGAAAATTTGTAAAGAACAAATGGCTTCAAATAATTTTTAAAATTCGTACTTGATTAGAACTTATAGTTTCTCAGGTAGTAGTTGTCAATTTTATTTTCCTTGTGTTAACATAATATTATAATTTAGCTTTTTTCACTAATTAATGATATTTGAAATAAATAATTTATTTATCAGAGCATTGACCTTTTTTTACAACGATCGTTTATAGAACAAATTTTCTCGAAAACGGTTGATTTAATCGAAACAAATGAAGAGTACCTTTTTTTAGTAAAATCTTGGGAGTATCTGAAAATCATATTTTCGTCGCAATTCAATGACACCTGTCAAAAATTTCACCCGTTTTGTGTGAGAGCCAGACCGTTTCTGTCTTCCTTAAAACGTTAAAGAGCACATTGTAATGTCGATCTAAGGATAATAATCCCCTTAAGAAAATTCCAAAATTTTATTGAATTATACAGAGTGGTTTAAAAGTTAAAACCAGGAATGTGAATTGCGAGTATACCTTTGCGACCCTGTATCTCCGTTAGGAGGCGCTGTAGGGAAAAAAGTTATATGAAACACTAGACTTATTTTGACATCCCCTATAAGCTCCCGAGAGTTTGCCCCGAACTTACCTGACACCCTGTATTTCATTATGACATTTCAGTCTACTTTCGTTTAGCGGGAATTAGATTTAGATATCTCATACGAACACTAAATTGACATTCTTATAAATGTATTGCAAAAATTAAATATAATTAAACAAATAATGCCATACAAATATTTTACTTCATTTTAAAGGTTAATTAAAATTTAACGGGATAATATGCTTAATGCTACAAATATGCCAAAAAATGTCAAGCGCAAATTGAGGTTTTTGTAAAAAATAAAGGGTATAAATAAAAATTACACTTTTTACGAGTGTAATCTGGGTCGTTAATCAGAGTGTGCTATATAAATTTATCTGACATTTATTGTCAGTGATATTACAGTTTAGAACTAATATCCCAACATAGTTTAAAGTGTTAATGACAATAATTTCAACATAAAGTAAATAAAACAAATACGAACATTTATAATTTTTTTTCCAGCATAAAATGTTTTATATTATTATTATTATTAGATAATAAGCTCGAAAATAATGGTGCTTCAAGTGTGATTATCACAGAAACCGTGAAAATGGAAAAAAATATATGAAATTAATCCATAGCTTAAGTACAGTTAACGTGGCACTGAAAGCTCCTTAAATCACACGTTTGTTGAAAAATGTTTCCACACACGTAAGTAATTTCAACAGAACTATATTTAAAGGGATGGTGGACGCTGTTAATTTGACAGCATATTTGATATAACGTATTTACTTGACGGATGGCGCGACAAGTACTTCTTAACACACGTATTGAACAGTGGATTTCAACACGCATGTGATATTAAGAATTTCCCCTCTCTTCTAAAGCCTCGTGCCAAATGACTTCTACGTTGAAAAACTAGCACTTTCAACACCTGTTATTATTACTATATAAATATGCGCTTTTGATAGCCAAAAGATGTTTGAATTTAAAGTTTATTTTTCTAACTGCATTAGCTAACAAGGTTTCAAAGAATTTCACTTTAAATGGATACTCGGTAAATTATCCACGGAAAGACATTATGTTTAAAACGTCTTCAAGTCGGGTTTATTGTCTGCAGAGCAAAATAAGAAATGTTATTTTGCGGGAAAAATATTTATCCATATCTAAATATTTTTGTTACTCAGAAAAATCTTAGTGTTGAGACACTTTCGTTTTTGATAAAGGATCTCCTGATAATTCGACTTTCTTAATTTGATTAATCAAAAATACTTAAAAGTTATACATAAAACCGGTTTTAAAACTACAATTAAAGACTAAGAAAATACAAACAAAACCCTCTTAGAAAGTTTTTTTGAATTGGATTGCAACTTCGAAATGTCCTCTTTTGTGGAAATCTCACGGTGATGGTGAAACTATCTTGATTATTGCATACCAATTTCGTTTGTTTTTTGGAATCGATAACCAGAGAACCAAAAGTATAGTAAAGTGGTACAAAAATCGGATTTTACGTACAGTTAAAATAATAGCTGGATATTGTTCCTAAATGAAATTTGGTTTTAAGTTTAGAATGCGTCGAGTAGTTAAACAAATTTTTGATGTGAAAAATATCTGGAAAGCCTGAAAAACAAATATAATTTATTTTAGAGGCATCACATTATGATAAATAATTTTAGTTTAGGGTTTATTAAATGTATTCACTCCGTACAAATGATTCATTATGCATTAGTAACTTAAGCCCACTATTTTGAACTCCGATTAGTCACTGCTGAATTAAACAGTATTTTGAATATTGCACATCCCTTAATGTCATACTGGCATTCACAAAATTAAAACATTGATTAATTTAAAAAGTATTTAACGTACCTAATTTAAGTTCAAAGTTGTGGCCCTTCTTACTGTATTTTCTTTTACTCGATAACAAATTGTTTTTTTTTCGAAATAAATATGCTGTTATTTTCTTTTCTCGATAAATCACTGATGTTATCTTTTTGTTCTAAAATGCACGCCTTCTAATTTAAAAATGTACTACCTGCCAATATGAAAGCATCTAATGAGTATATTGAGAAATGATACTTATTAGGGCTTTATGAATATTTTTTCCAATGTTAGAAATATATTTGCACTGTGAAAACAATGGGCTGAACTAAATCGAGTCAGCCAGTGGATAGGTGTCCAAACATTAAGCAATATTACAGAACACTGTTTAGTAAATAGTTACCACAATTATTAATCCACTCCTTGCAAATTTCCTCATCTGTGTAAGGATTTCGAAATTATCTACGCTTACTATTTGGTCTATTGATTAATCGAAACGTGGCAATTACTCAAACAACAATAATACGCGGAGCGATAATTGCCTTGAAGTGAGAATATTCTACCAAAGAAAAATTTATTGTAATTTTCTTCGAATATACGTTTGCTGGGCTAGCTTGAACACGTGCTTGCTGGTAGATCGGCAACAGTAGTGATCTCATATTCTGATTGATGCCGGCTTCCCAGAGCGGGCACCCGTTTAGGGTTCTAAAATATACATTGAATTATTTTTCTATTGAAACTACTATCTTTTTTCCACATGGCATATCAACTAATGATATATTCATAATCTGAAGTGCTGCGATGCACAAATTCTATATAAGAATTTGGCGTTCTATTTTGTTTTGTTAGATATAAAAAAACTCAATACATTAATTGCTCATAATCTGAGGTGGTTTGATACATATATTCAATACAAAACTTTAGCCTTCCACTACCACTTCCCACGACCGATCGCCGAAAATTATTTAGTCATTTTTGATAGTCCATTTACATTACATTCATAATCTGAGATAGTTTGACACACACATCAATACAAGAATTTGCTATTACATTTCCACTTATGATAAATAAACATTTCCTTAGTAGTTTTTGGGTAGACCGATTCTTTTTGCGTTCATAATCTAAGGCGTTTTGATAGATATAAGCGATTCTGATGACATATAATGCAGGGCACTCCAAGTTTTTTTTTAATGGCTATTTTCGCTATTTCATTAGCTAAATTTTAAAAATAATTGTCATCACTAGAAAAGTGGAGTGGGTAAAGCCAAACAAGAACATCACATTCTCAGGTTTTACGCCAATTTGCAGCATTAGTTATGCTACTATTCGACGAAGAGAGGAGGCTAGATGACAGACGCAAATAAAAATCAGACTATGCATAATGGTATACGGCAGTGTTATAGTATTTTTTATTCGTGTTAGGATAGGTAAAGTAATTCTAGTTTGTTAAGTGGTTTTACCGGTTTTTAGTCGATGAATGACTAACATGAGTTAATATCCGATAAGGTCGGAGCAAAACAACGCCTAAGATTATATTTTATTCATATTTATCCAAAATAATACTTGATGCAACCTGGTTTACGGTAAGATCTGCAAACAGCATAAAGCGTATGTGCATAGTATCCGTCCTTGTTTAGTTTCTAGTCACTATCTATCTGTTATATATAATGCGTTGTTGTCAAGTGAGTTGTCCATCTCCAAAACTCGTTTTGTCACTTTTGTCAAATTTTAGTATAACCGAAAAAATCGATTGGTATGTTTTTCCTTTTACGTAATTCTTTCAAACATTAACAAAAAATTCCACAGTCACTAAGTTTATTTTTTTTAATAAACATTGTAATGATTAAGTTTTTTTAAAGGAAAATAGCTTTAAAAAAATGTTATGGCTTGTTTTGCAACTGTACTTTAAATAAAACGAGTTTTGGAAATGTAGATTATCGATAAGAAAAATTTTGGAACTGTTTTTAAAAAAATAGGTTTTGAAAAAAAAAATTATGGTTATTAAAGTATTGACTATATTACGCAGGACAATACCAATACGAAGCAAGAACAAATTAAGGAAAATTCTTTCCATTGTAAGCACATAATACAATTTTTTCTCATACACGTAATTCTTCCTCTTCCGGAATGTCAGTCGCTGCTTCATCTTCATCTACGTTTTCTAGCATTATATCTTCAGGTTCAAGGGCTTCATCTGGGTTTTTTCCATCTTGCATGGCTTGAACGTAATACTTGCAAGTAGCAAGCAATTTTTCACGCTTGACATTTTTTTTTGTACTTAATTTATTCGGTGTAGTATAAACTCGTACATCATGCTTTGAAATAAGATCAGTTCTGAAACTGCAAGCTAATATTGCAGGCTAATATGACGAGATAAGGCAAGTTTTGGAATTGTATAAAAAGTAAACAGTTTTGGATCTGTACCCTAGTTGGATATAAGTTAAGTTTTGAAACTGTACCCTAGTTGAAGACCTAATTAAAGGCGAGTTTTGGAAATAGAGAACTCAAGTATTGTTTTCTGTTAGCTGCATGTCAGTGTCAAATTTATTCTGAATTTGACAGAAAGTTTATTCAGGCTTTAAATATCTTTTTTCTTCAAATGTCAGTAAATCCGTCATTACTCGAATGTGTAGGCGCCCGTGAAGTTTCGTTTTTCCTCCGCCGGAGCTTTACTTTTCACTTTTCCGCCGGCGGAGGTAAAAGTGTTGTCATAGCAACATAGATACAATACAAACCAACGACAGAATAAGCGTCAACAACTCATGATTTATTAAACTACAATTTGTACTTATCACTCAATTTGTGACTGCATTTCTAAAAATTACTAATTTAGGAACAAATTGGTTATTATTTAATCGAACTTACTCAATAACTGCTTATCAATACGGAATTAAAACGCAATCGGAGACGCAATCTTAAAAAAATAATTATTGTTGACAGTGTCCACTGACAGCTTGATGTTACATTACTATAGCGTCTACCTGTGCCTATTCTCCGACACCGCGCACCGGTCTAAGCCGCCTTGCGAACCCAGTTATCTTTAATAATAATTATTATTACTATTACAACGAGATGATTTTGCATTAATTTGTTGACATTTGAAGAAAAAACAGCATATTTTATTTGGAGGAAAAGTTACTTTTCATGGCTTGCTCTCTATTACCAGCATCACTCCGTTGAAAAGTATCACTTTTCCTCCATATAAAATAATATACTATTAACTTAGGAGGGTATTAAACCTTGAATAGGAACATAACAAAAGTATGTTTTGTTGCGAGGAACACTAATATGACCCGGTTAAAACGTGTTTTAAGATACAGAGGTGACTCCTCTTGGAGTTGTTTTTTTATAACTCTTGGACCGGTCACCAGTTACTAAAAGGCTGATTTTTGGAAATTGTTGGAATTTTTAGTATTGGCATGGGTTTGTGAAATCTGGTTGAGTTACGTAGCCATATCGTCTGGATGCGCTCGTAAGGGTGTCATCCAGTATTATCGCTCTTTTGGGGCATCTGTTTCTGTCTGTTTATTAAGAGTAATTATTTGTTTTTATTTGGTAGAATAAATATTTATTGTTATATTATGGTTTTATACGAGTTTGTGTAAATACTTTCTTAATTCCAACAATTAACTCCTTATGCTTAGTTCATTAAGTTTTAAATTAGTAATTGTTATTAGCTTGTAGGTAGTGCGGTCATATATTTTGGGATTACATCCATAGTGCTATCATTCGCCATGTAAGAGTGGCCACGTCCAGGAAATGTTACCTTAACTGAATTGAAATTTGAACATCGCATTTATGCAGAAGATAGTGTAAATAACAAAATGACCTAACGTTCTTGTTTTGCCCTTCACAGGAATCATAGAATAACGGCAAGAAGCAAAGGTAGTATATTAAAAATAAAGTGATGCACCATTAACAGACACTACGTCTTCAAGCTTTTTTCGCCATATACTAGTCATATCAGTAAAAAAGGGAAATCATCAGTGGACAAAGTATAAATATGAAATAGGTAACATTTCAGCTGGCTTTTGCAGTATATTCAAAGACAAGGAAGAAACGTGTAACTCAATGTTAATAAATCATCCGAGAAAGAGAAAGCTGTCATACTTTCTTTGTCTCTCTCCAAGGCAAATGAATGCATTATTTCTTCAAAATTTCCAGGTTTACTGAAATAAATACTAGCATATAATTCAAAATGTCTTTTATTTGGTTTTGATGTATATTTTTCTTACAGAGAATATGAATCAATATCACTAATAGAAGTAACATTGTAAAACTGAATAGTCAAACAGACTATGATTCTTTCATCCTATTTATTAAATTTAATATAATTGCACTAATGCAACTTTCGATTATTATTTCCGAGTAATCTTTCTCAAATGAAAGCAAAAAGAATCGAAAGTGACATAACGTAATTTCAACTGATTGACAAATGCAAATAATACCTATAAGGACGAAGACGTTGCCTTCCATCGAGCAGCCAGACTGAACATTCTTGCCACAAATTGTCATACATATTATGCACTATTTTTTCAGTTTTTCGCATATAGCTCCAAAACGGTGCTTTCTCGCGAACATTTCATTCTTACAAATATTAAGGAGCGTTAATTCCTGCGTCGATAAGTACCCCAATTCAGTCCGGTATCCGGTAGTATGTCTGATATCGGTGGTCGAAAACAGGGAATTTTGCTGAAAAACGCATTATAGTGACTTTAATTTTTTTTTCATGACGACCATTCTAAATAAAAAAAGGTATAGAATGACAATTATAGAACATCAAATTGCGTATTCAACGTGTATCTTCAGTTTTAAATATGATCAAGTACATGCCGAGATAATTAAAACTTCCCGAAACTTGTCATTTGCTGTTCAGTGCCCAAGAAAGGTACCCTCTCATTCTAACTCTACATAACTGATGAAGTGGTATTCTGAAGTAAATTAATATAACATATGAAGTATTCTTCTTACGCCACAATAATGAAATATTCTTAGACACGCACTTTGAACTCAAGGGTCCATAGTCACCCGCGTTTGGGCCACGACTCTCCATGAAAACTGACGCGTAATTGTTTGGCACTTTGTCAGGAATCGTGGTATAATCTCCGTAACCTAGGATAGAAAGGAGAAAAATCAGTAGTAGGAGTAATATAATTAATCTTGTAATTGGGCATTACTGAGTGATAAGCATTACACGAAGGGAAATTTAAAGGTACTACAATTTTAATATATACCTGACTGATCCTGATCCTCAGTCAATAATTCTTCATCATCTTCGTTATGGACTACAGGCGAGGTGTCATCATCATCAGGCGCGTTGGAGCATGAGTGTCCTTTGCATTCAAAGCAGATTGCCCGAATTGCCGAACCATTCCTGCTTTCTGCATTCCGTAGAGCACTTGTAGGACACGCTATTGAGTATTTCTGTAGGTGCTGGCCAATCTGGTCATAGTGGGTTTGAGCAGTAGGCCGTACTAGGTTTATTTCCATCCCTAGTGCAGACGATTTTTGGCATGCCCCAACCACAACTAGACCTGGTGGTATGTCCGAATGGCGTATTGTCGAGCGATAGCTTAAGTGAGGGGAAGGCTGCTAGCTTAATGTTCGTTTTAGCTGCGGCTTTGGTAAACAGGTCGTACCTTATGTCGTCCAATGGGGTCTGTCTTCGAGGGTCATTATAAACGGCTATAAGGAATTTTTGTCAAACACCGTTTATCTCAACAGCACAAGCATTGTTGTTTTTGAAGACAAGCGCAGGCAGCATCGTGGAATTCCAGGTCCCTTTCCAAAGTTTTATTAACTTCGTTTTCCCTGAAGGTATGATGTCGTCATATCACACCCACTGAAGACATGTAGGAGCAGGATGTTTGGTTTTGAAGTATCCGAGTACTGGAGCTGTCTGGGAGAGTATACAGTATTTCCCTTGAACACCTCCCAGGCTTTATTAGTAAAATTTTTGAGGTGGAAGATGCTAACTCTGGGAGTAGGACCAAGAGGTCAGTGTCCTCTCCAATAATTATTCAGTAATAATGCTAATTAGACGTTCCTTGTTACTTTCGTCGAAACAAACCTTTACTGCAAATTAAACACTGTTCATACGTAGATCAGGATCTTGTATTCATCAACGAAACACAATATAAATACGAACCCGCATTACAACGAAACAAAATACTGCAAATACGAGAAAATGGTCCAATATAGCAAATTCATTCGTTAGAGACTGATATATAATAGTAAGCTGTGATAAGAGCCCTTGGCGCGACGTTTAGTTGCGCAGTGGCAAGGATGCATCTTGTATCTTATCAACTTCATGTCTCCAGCGGCGGCGTGAGGTTTAGTTTGGCCGCCTCGACAAATTAGTTCAGTTGCAAAATATTTAACTGTGCATTATGCCTGTTTTGTATTTTTTAATAACTCTGAAAGAAATTGGCATTAGAGGAAAAACCCTCAAGAGTCAAGCACAGAAAATTATTTAGAATTACAAATTATTATTGAATATGCGTTTTTTTCATTTAGACTGACGATTGAAAAGTCACTATAATGCGTTTTTCAGCAAAGTTAGTACAAAGTTTTTGACAATCGATTTCGGCCAAACTACGGGACTGAATTGAATGGGATACTCATTCGACGCAGAAGTTAATGCTCTCTAATATTTGTAAGAATTAAATATTCGCTAGAATGCACCGTTTTGGAGCTATATGAGGAAAACTGAAGAAAGTGCGAAAGTTTCGCGTTTTTTTGGACTTCATGACTTGAGCGGCGATCTAGGGACCGTGAAAACCTAGGATACATCTATCTGAAATGAACCGATTAAAACGATAATTAGCTTTCCAACACTATTTTCCAAGTGCCCTCATAATTTGATTGTCCTATAAAAGATAATTGCAAAATCATGATGACTTAAACGTCATAAATCCTTGTAGAGTCTGTACACGATTTTAGCGTCCCACATGCCACCTTTTGAATGACTGCTAGTGATTTCTAAGCCATTTTCAGTAGACCAGTTTATTTCACATTCATAATCTGAAGTGATTTGATACACATTTTCTATTCAGGACTTTAGTATTTCACTTTTCATGTGCAATATCTGATCATTACTTCACACAGAATTTAAACATAATAAAAAAATGTCAATTGGATAATGCCATCATGTAACTCGAGGTCTATTCCTGCGTATATTATAACATAACGGTTGATCAATCTATTGTAGACTCATAATAGCAAAAGATTAGATTAGCAATTGGACATGAGAAGTGGAATACTAAAGTTTTGTATGGATGTTATATTCATAATATGAGATGATTTGTTGAATATATTCATTGCTTTGTTTTCTTAGGATTGATTACGATAAGTTTTTTGCAGTTTTCGATATATCAAGTCAATATACACTTATAATAAGGGATGGCTTGATATACGCATTCTGTAAAAGAATATAAAATTCCACTGCAAGTTGACCAATCCGTTGTATTTGCATATTCTGAAGTGGCTTGACGCATATTTTTCATAAAATATTCTTGCATTTCACTTATTTTAAGTTTTGAAAGCTCCTGACTGAAGTCTGAAACAAAATTTAGTTCCTTCGTGCCTGTTTATTTGGTTGTTAATACGTTGGTCGAATAGTTTTGACACTTTCAATAACAAAGAATTTAAGCCTAATAGAAAATGTCATATCTAAGTGGATAATGCAATAATGTAACTCGAGGTTCAAGGTCTATTCCTAAATTCATAATAGCAAATTATTACTTGATATTATAGGGTGCCACTTTGATTTAATGGGTGAATGGAAATTTTTAACGGCTTTTTCTAGTAACTAGTTCACTCATTCAATTTAATTTTGTCCTGCCTTTGTGGTTGTTTGTACCTAACTTCCGCCAAAAACAACTTTGAGGAGATTTCAAGTTACCAATTAAAACAACCCCTGCAATTTAAATAAAAATAAACTTAATTATATACCTACCCTTTCCTTCCCCCATTCTAACATATTACTACTTGCGAAAATTGGTATTTAATAATTTTTAATATATCATGACATCGAGGCATAAAGTTTGATATTCTGGACCTGCAGGATACTAATCGGGATTTCGTGAAAAGAGTATACAAAATATAATTATTTCTTCTTGGTTAAATAAATGGAAGGTCTGCAGAACTCGCTAAACCATCGTCAATTTATAGCAGATTTAATTCAAATATAATTCATGTTTTCAATATGCATCTTCACAAAGCAATTCATTTAAAATCCCTTATTAAATATCGGGTAATTTTCTCAGAATTCTTATCTTTAAATGTCTTTTTGAGAGCACATTTCGAGCTTCGCCGGAAACTTATTAAACTCCGTAATTAAAGGCTGAAGAAATTTGCGCAGTTCTGAAAGGATTATTTTTGTTTAAACTCGAGCTTATTTGCTAACTTGAGTCCTAATTTATTACAATTTCATAATTATATAACTAGGTAAGCTTTTATGGACGCAGTTGAATTTATTCTATTACCTATTGCTAATTGCTATTTGAGTTGTTATATCATGAAAGAGTAAATGATAAATATACCGTTTTTTATGCCATGAGCATAAGTTATAAATTTCAAGACTTGTTTTTAAAAACTTTTATTTAATGTTATCATCAATTTCATTTGATATAATATCAAATAGATCTGAAAAACACACTTCACTAGTCGTTAGCAAAATTCTGAGTTTCACTTCAGCACAACATGCGTGATTCCGGTGAGTTTAGCTGGGCGGGCGATGATGCCAACATAGCTTAGGCTTTAGTTTCCCCATATTCTGATCTATAACTACATAGACGCTTTTACAGATTTCCTGCTAAGTTTATATGCAGTTTTAAAAATTATTTAAAATTGAGTTGCTGGAGAGAATAGTACATTCTCCTGTAGACTGCACGCAACAAATGGTACCCTACCCCTTTATTTTTCACTAACTCAGAAAAATCGCATAGCATGTCTCATCGATATAACAATTCCTTCTAGCCTGATAAATCTGAAATGTTTCAATACAAATATTCTATACTGATCGATTGGTAATATTTGCCTGGTAATTTTTGAAGATTTTCTGAATTTTAAATATTTTGTTCTCCATTTTGAAGGTACCAAATTTAAGTTTCATTGCAATGTAACGATCAGAGAAGGGCAATTATACTTGATTACTGATTAAAGTTAAATTTCACTTACCATTCCGAAAATAAAATTTGTAATTATCATTTTTGTTTCTTCTAAAGAAGATCGATTAATTGATTAAATTTAAAAATACAGCACATCTAAGAATGACTCATATATTGGTCACATTACACTGTATGTTAATTAACACTTATCCGATTAGTTACGATAAAATCCAGTAATCTGCATGCATGGTTTGGTGTAGTGATTTGAACATCCATTTTGAATACAACCTTTTAATTTGGTGTCCTTCGCACGCATGCGGTTACCTTAATTAAACATAATTATTTAATATTAAGTGAGTTTTATGAGCTTATCCGTTTTGAAAACATCCTTTTAATTCAGTATTCTCCGGACACTTGTGGTTGCCTTGAATAAAAGTATCTATTTAAAGTTAAGTGGGTTTATTGAACTTAAACTCCAATTTTGTTTCGAGAAGACGAATGTCAACAATGATAACTTTCTTTTCAAGTGAATTGCATAGTAGTACTGTCCTTAGTTTTCTTCATTTATAATAGCTTTTGGAGGGAGTTTCGATGTTAATTAAGTGGTTTAAAACCATTGCCATTTTTTTTTCATTTATTTAACTCTCCTAAATGACACGGGGTTGCTTATAGCTTTTGAAGTGTAAAGGGGGAGAAAAACAGCCAAGAAAACAAACCCACAATATATTATTTTGGGATAACTAACCTTGCCTTATTGTCTAATTGCTGCTTTATGGTGAAAGATAATTGCAGATATCTGCCACCATAAAATGTTGTATTTTCCTGGTTTTAAATTAATTTTCTATAATATAGTTTTCATTTTAGTCAATTCTTTCTAAAGTATTTGGCGTTTCTTTAATAATTAACATCCTGATTTGACATTTTTGCGTCTGTCGTAATAAGCAGCGTAGATAAGGACATATATGTTCTTTTATATTTTAATTGCTAGATAATTTATATCACCGTGTAATCAACATCTGAACATTTTCTTTTTCTTTGCATACAAAACTCTCTACTAAGTAAACTACATCTCAAGGTTTCAGGCTTATTATTTTGACGTTTTTATTTTTATTTATTTAATTTCACCTTAACTTAAGGCAATTCTAAACTTATTTCAGGTATTCACAAATAATTCAATTTTTCAACATCTCTTTTGTAAACATAATCACTACAGTTAAGCATAGTAATATAATTTTAAATAACACAGAGTATACATGGTCGCACCTTGCCATAAGGTGACTCTAATATACATTTTTGTTATATAACACATTCTCCCATTAATATGATATATTATCGGAAAAAACATTCCCTTTAAAATAGTTGAACACTTCATGTGTTGCCCTCCGCTAGTTTCGCTCGTTGGAGGCGCAACCAACAAAAACTAACCGAAACCAACTCTAAACTATATTTATATTACAGTCGCCCTATGACAAAATGCGATCACTTGTGGCGTTTAAAAAAATTCTACCAGAGGTACCGTAAGATATCTTTTTATTTTATTACAATTAAATTGAAGTCAAATTCTGTAGCAAAGCAAACCAACCATTTTATGGCAGTAAACTGCATATTTCTCTTCATCTATCTATCTGTTTCATTTAATATATTTTATTTAAGTGCTACTATTCCAAAAAGGATTATATTTTTATGAATAGTTGACTTTAATTCACTGGGCTCAATAATTATATCTTTTTGCTATTTTTTATTTTCAATTGATTTAACTTCTGATTTTATTTTTTACATCTTTTTGTTGCGAAGCCTAAGCGAAAACCAATTTCAAATTACATCATGGGGATTTTTTGACTTGTGTCGTCTACAAATTGGTGGCGCCTTTTAATAAATTCAACCTAACCCAGGTCCTAATTTGCACAGAAGGCAGGTTGTTCTAGCCTAGGCAACTTTAATTGTAAATGTGCTTAACTTAATTTTATTTACTCTAAGCTTCTAATCAAAGGCAAAAATAAATAAATAAAATTAGAGGCTAATAAAGGGCGTGGTAATAAAACTATTTCGGCAAAATAGGACATATCTGGGACATAACATGTGAAACGAAAAATATCAATTCTTGCAGCTAAAAAAACGACGACTGAGGGCAAATAGGAAGAAAGAAAATGTCTTGGCTGCGAAACTTTAGGCAGTGTATAGGGCTGTAAAGTCGGTGATAAACATCGCAAGGAATAAAGAAGCAAAGAAAAATGCGATCGTAAATTTGCATTAGTGAAAACGCATCAGAAGAAGGAAAAATTAAAATAATGTAGATGTAGAAGCTAATTCCTATATTTAGCACTTCAGATCGCATGATCAAACGATTTTGTATGAGAATCGTTAACTTTTTTAGCAGTTTCCAATGATCACGTGCTTGGTTAAGACAACAAATTCAACGTTATCTTGCCGTGGCCGTTTAACTGATTGTTGTTTTTTTTTAACTAACTCAAACTAACGTCGCATTGCAGAGATTTCGAGTTCGATGAAAATGAAGAAACAACCATTTTTGAATTTCGTGCAAAGATTATTAAAATTTTCCTCTCGACATCGTCAATGCTGGTTTTTAAATGCTTAGTGACATCGTCCAAAGACGCAGCGCTTATTGTTATTTAAAACAGCTCCATAATTTTTAATAAAAAAACACGCTTTAGTATGAATTTAGGGCAATAGTTTTAAATTATTCAATCCTACCAGTACATTGCGAATGGTAACCAGCAATTAAAACGAGAGCTAGGTTTGTAGATGTCTTCTTGTTTAACTTCTAAAGTTTAGGGCGTCACCTAGTTGACTGAGTCTGAGATTCAGTTAGAAATACTCCAATATGGATGTTTAACACTGAAAATTAGCTTTAGTTGATTAGTTTGGTTTTTTTAGTCCCTCTTTTTGTTATTCTCACTCTTTTTTTTTGGGTTACATATGATATATATTTAAGGATAATTTTACTCTAGAACAACAGAACTTAAAGTTCATAGCTTAGAACGACACTGAAAATTGAAGAGTTTAAAATCAAGGAAGTTTTAGATACATGCGTCATCTATGTATTAAAAACTTAGCTGGCAATTTCCATTCAGAAGAATGAGAAGTTAGAGTTTAAGAACAAATAAATAATTAAGATAATTAAAACTGGTTTCCCTGTCTCGAATCAGAAAAAAATATTGAAAACTAAACATAATCCATTGAAATTCTGAATACCTATTTCGTTATAAAACATAATGTCTAAAGTATCAACAGCTAGGTTATAATACTATAAAACCAGGCCGAACAAGTTGCTGATTGACCAGAAGAATGCTTCTAAGTTCAACCTATATTCAAACAAAAATGTATAAAAGTTGCTGATTTAAAGCATGACATCACTTTTCTGCAAATATTTGGTTCCGTTGTGTTCGACTAAGATAAATGAAGATAGAGGGGTAATAATTTAACAAACGAGTCGCCACTGCTTGCGTTCGAGAATTTCAATTTCCGGAGCGAAGCATATTTTTGACGCATCCTGGTGGTAGCCGCTGGCTCTGGGCCAATCACTGGCCTTAATGAATAAAGAACGAGTTGCGAGACGGCACGGCTACAATTATTAATAAGATTTAGTGTGTGCCCGGCTTAATGGCATCATTTCCTGGACGTTTGACAGCCCATTGGACATCGATGATTAATCGCCATGGAAATTTTGGGCTCGACTGCTACGTGCCGCGATTGTAAAGTTTGCATAGAATTTTGAATTACAGGATATTCACGTAAATAAATGAAGTTCCATATAAAATATAATATACAATGTGTTCTCGGATAAATTGAGTTGACGATACGAAGTACTTTTTTGTTTCTAATTTCGTTAAAAAATTCAAAGGAAGTAAGATGCTGCAGACGTTAAGTGGGTTATTGTTACCAACTTAAACGACAGTTCAAAGAAAATGGAAATAGAAATTATTCTCAATAAAACTAAATTAATGAGCAACATACAAAACGGCGTAAGTATATTTGAAAAATGAGTCACTATAATAATTTTGGACCCACAATGACACAACTAAAGCCGGTATGAAACACCAGCATAACGCATTGCTTAATTTTGGAAGAGAAAAACACAATGCACGAATGGTGTATAATTTTAGTATCTTTATATGGGTTTGAAACTATATGGAGTCCACGAGAAATTTAGAGCTGTAGGTATGGGAAAACCACTGGAGAGGCAAATCGACGATATCAAGACCATGAAAAGGTAAAATAATGGATGAGCGTAACAAGAGGAAGACAGGCATGTAAGCAACTAGCTGAGTCTTGAAAATGAAGAAAAACCACCCTATTTAGTATGTACGTTGTAACTAGGGGGGTTACTCGCATATCAGCAGTGATAGAGGGGTGCGATTTTCGCGACATTTTGAAAATTTGCACTTTTTGACTACCCCTCGTAGCTGTGTTGTGGCTAACTTACATTTTTACTAATAGCAAATATTTTTGAGATATAACGCAAACATATGATTTTTAAAATGGGGCACGTTGTCTATTTTTTCGCATTTCGTTCGTGCTCGTCATAAGCTTTTCTAAAACATGTAATATATTATAGTTCTTTTTTAATGAAGCTATTAAATTATAACTTTCGTAACATATTTAATTTTTTTTGTAGTGTTGATAATTTTTACACAGGTATTATCAGATTTTTTATTCTAGCAATTTATTTCACGTGGTATTTTTTTTTAGATACATAGATTTGGTTTACAAAACTTAAGTTGTTTCGTGCACAAGCATCAAATAAGTGTTGACATTTTTTACACAATTATTATCAGATTTTTTATTCTTGCTATTTATTTCACGTCGTACGTTTTTATAGTTACACATATTGTTATTACTCTTACTAAATATTATGTCTGCTATCAAGAACTACCAAAATTATAAAAAATGCGTGATTGTTTTTTTCAATCCAATGAAAATTGTGATGAGGATGAGGCATCAGACTTCTATTTTTAGAGGTAAATTAATATTTTATAAGGTCATCATTTATTCGGCTTTTCATATTTGAAAAGTCTAAAATTAACCTCAACGGGAAATTTATAAAATTATTATTTTGGCAAGAATTGGGGCCAATCATATAAGTTCAAGCAGACAAATTAAAGAAGTAATAGGAGTGCCAAAATCCAGAGCTCAAGAAATACTAAAAAAACATCATTTCAACCCGTAATATTTTAAATTGGTACATAATGTGCAACCGGACGTCTAGAATTGGCCGGATGTAGATTTTATTAGTAGTGATCGAATATTCAGTGGACAAAATAGCAGATACTGGTGACAGGAAAACAAACATGTTATTTTTTCTAGGAAGCGACAAGCAGATTTGGTTCCAGTGTTGCTTGCTTCGTATTAGCGTTTATTTTTCACGGTGGAGGTCTATCAGGAAACATATCTTCAAATATTAGAAAATTATTTACCCGAAATTTGCGTTGAAGTTACTTTCATCTATTTAAGCATTATATTCTTGCAACAAGAGAGGGTCTCTTGCTGATAATTCTCAAGTAATAAGAACTTATATGGAAAATAATTATCCTGATCACTCGATTGATACTTATGGCCCCATAAGATGGCCAGATCACTTGATCTGTCAATTCTTAATTTTTTCAGGTGAGATTATTTAGAAAATAGAAGTCTGTTGAGCATTTTTTGACAATTTCCATAGGTTTATATTATGTATATTTAGTAGATACTAGGTATGTAGCCAGGATATATTAAGCAATAAAGTACGTAATTATTATTGCATCATATTTAATTATTAAGTTAAAATAATTCGTAATAATTTTAAATTAAAATATAGTTTTAATTTCAGGTTGTAATTATTTAGAGATGCATATGGAGCAGCTAAGACTGTCAATTCTATTTTTTTAGCGCGCCTAAAGAAGTTTTCACTTCAACAAGTCGCCAGTGAATAAATAACTGAAATAGCAACTAGAGCGTAAAGTAAGGGACAAGAGATTACAAAAACAGAATATCAATTACAACTATAATAAATTATTATATAGGTATTCCTAAAAATGTCTGTTAAAATATTATGGAGTTGGAAAAAAAAACGTTAATGCAAGAAGAAGAAAATAATTATATTATAAACAGGAAATAAAAAACAGCACTAGTTCTCAGTGCATATTTTATTAACTTCAATATTAAGCAAACAAAAAATTACAACATGAATATGATCAATATATTATCAGGTGCCGAAAATTATTATTTTAAGACATATATTTTTTGCAGTCGTAGATGTGTAATGATTAAATTGCTGATTACTAGGAACCATGTTTAATAAAGCAACTTTTTCGGTTATTAGCTTTGCTTAAGAAATCCCCACGAGATCAGCGAAGTTACACGAATAAAATAGGAAACAAGCAGGAATCGCCGCAAATCCATCACAGTTTTTCAACACAATGAAATCCAATAAACCTCACTTAAGAACCGGCAAAATCCCGCAGCGGCACACATCGAAGGATCCGAGTCGTTCTTTAAAAAAAGCAAAATAAAATAAAATGGGACCTAATTTTTCATCTGGATTGCCGCAGTTAGTCTTGCTTTGTCGAAGCGCCCTTCTGGTCCCCAAATCTTGTTTCTCCCGTTTGACCGTTGTGGATTTGCGAAATAGTGTTGATTTTGCGATAGTCACTTTCTGGGATTTATCGGTAATGACACGGGAAGTATTACGGTAAATCTACACACGAAAAGTAAATTAAGATTTTCAAGCTTTAGTATAGATCTTTTTCAGGGTGTTAAACGAAGCAAGCTGGCATGCAGTAATTGTTGAGCTAATTAAAAAGACTGGAAATTTCTCAGAACATTATTTATTAATAAAGGTAGCCTGTAAAAATTGATCAATAATTTTTTGCAGTAACCCATATAGAGTCTCGGGATATGTGCTGGAAACTTGTGCTTTTTCAGCATTTTTGTATCTAGCTTCAATTTTAAATCGCCTGATTTAAAAATTTAAGATGGAAGGCATGATAATCCCAAAATCATCCTACTCCAATATATAATAGTAATAACGTCTAATGCTGTCACAACTATTAGTTTCTTATATTACCGGTCGGCGATATAAATTTCGCAAGTTCTAACCCCCCCCCCTGAAAATTATCTTTTTCTTCAAACGGCGGTAAATCCGTCATTACTCGACTGTGTAGGCGGCCGTGAAGTTTCGTTTTTCCTCCGCCGGAGCTTTACTTTTCACTTTTCCGCCGGCGGAGGTAAAAGTGTTGTCATAGCAACATAGATACTTATTAAACTAAAATTTGTATTTATCACTCAATTTGTCCACTGCATTTCTAAAAATCACTAATTTAGGAACAAATTGGTTATTATTTAATCGAACTTACTCAATAACTGCTTATCAATACGGAATTAAAACGCAATCGGAGACGCAATTTTAAAAAAATAATTATTGTTGACAGTGTCCACTGACAGCTTTATGTTACATTACTATAGCAACAACCTGTGCCTATTCATCGACACCGGTCTAAGCTGCCTTGCGAACCCACATCTTTAATAATAATTATTATTACTATTAAAAAGAGATGTTTTTGCATTAATTTGTCGACATCTGAAGAAAAAACAGCATATTTTATTTGGAGGAAAAGTTACTTTTCATGGCTTGCTCTCTATTACCAGCCTCACTCCGTTCGGCTGTTAAACACAAGCGCGCCATGAAAAGTATCACTTTTCCTCCATATAAAATAATATACTATTTATCACCATTGTGTTTAATGAAAATTTGCTCAACTTCTGTCAGGGCTTTTAACTTGTCACTTTTTAAAATTCAATAAGATTAACCTTAAAGTTTTTCTAAAAGCTTCAAGAATCCATCGCTTGGAATGGAATCCAAAGCTATCAGGCTCTTTTCTTCGGTAGTGTCAGCGAATATTAACTACGATAAGAAGATTCACTCTCCGCGGCGGCACGTCAACGGTATGTCTCCTTCCCCGCGCGAAAACTACCATGATACTGGCATGTGACCTTTGGACCCGGCGCACACTGGTTGAATTTCTAGGAAAGCTGGCCATAATAAGTTTTACCAGAAATAAGACATAAAAGTTATTAAGTATTACACGTTTAATATATCGTGTTTTAGACAAATAATTGTTGAATTTTTGGCTCATCATCTATATTATATATAGGGTGTATCAATTATCACTAACGTTAAAAATCATGTATAAAAATCATTTGCATGTTCTTAAACCGTTTTAAAAAATTATTTTGAATATTAAGGGCTCCTTCGTTGTAAAAAAAGGGTTTTAAATTTTTAATTCGATGATCCAAATTTTGTTTTTGCAACGGTTAATTCAGGAGTCTCACGAGCAAAATGAATGTTAAGCGGACGACAGAAACGCGTTTTGCCATACATGTATTTCAGAGTTATCGCTATTTTTAAAAATTAATCAAACAGGGACGAAACTAGTAAAAGATATAGAAGCAGTCTTTATCTTTTTATTATGTATTTGGGCAAAACTATATGATAAGAAGGATCACTCTCCGCGGCGGCATGTCAACGGTGTGTCTCCTTCCCCGCGCGAAAACTAACAGAATATCGGCAGGCCATGATACAAATAAAACAATCATGTTGGCAGGCGACCTTTGACGCGGCGGCCATAGACCAGCTCATCCTTTTGTCAGATTAATTATTTTCACGCGTAAATTCTATAGTCGAGTCAATATTCGATATAAGATAATATCGCTATTTTTTAGTTGTGTTGTATTACAAAATAGGAATGAAATATACAGTAAAAATATTGTGCAAAACCTTTAACCAATATTAAAATCACCCAAAACGCCAAAATTTAATTAAATATTAAAAGATGGGGCAAATTCGAGCAACATTTTCTTCTTGATGTCTTTTGTCAGAATATTTGTATTCGGAAATATGGTGAAATCATTAACACAAAATCAAAATCTTTTAAATATTAGTTATTACACACCTTGAGTATTGTTATCAATAATAACTAATTAAAAACGTTAACAGATTTTTGAAACAGCCAGTTGAATACAAACTTTATCAAAATATTTATTTGGTGATAATAATAAAAAAAAACATAACGTAAGTTTGACAGGGCGCTGCAAACAATTCAGAAGATATCAATTGTATTTTTCCAAAGCCAACTAGAGTATTAGAGTGCTATAAATAATTTCGTCATAATTTTGATTAAATATACCGCAAACGAAAATATCGTTTATGGCCAGATTTTATTTAAATTCAACCTGTGTGCGGCGAAGTTCGCCTATCGTTACCAAGAAACGAAGAAAATAAACGACGATTCCTTTGTAGCGCTCTCTGGCCATGGAGTGGGCCTTCTAGTATTGAATATAGAGGCTAATACCAAAAGCTGCTTCGTATCAGTTTAAGTAATGTTTCTGGTACGTGGATCAAAATTAAGCAACAATGGTATGCCAATGAGTTAAAGACTGCCGTCCGGGATTATTCGCACTTTAATACTTTTTTGTAGAGATGGTACGAAATAGTCATCCGCTCCTGACAAGATTGAATAGTTCCAGATGTAATGTATACATGTTCCAAATATATTTTTCGAGTCTTACTGTTCTATCATCCTGGCTCACAAACGTACCGCGTTTTTGTTTAAATAAAAATTACCTGAATGTCGTTTATTGGTTGTTTTGTTATCTGATATTCAAATACCTGTTAATAAAATGTGCATTTAAATGCACAAATTTTATTAAATTTATAGCTCATATTTCTCTAGTATTTTTAAAAACATAATTAATTTAACATACTAATTAATTATTTTTTTAATTTAATATACAATAACATATTAATTAAGACGCAAATTATTATGCTGGTTAATTCGCTTCTCACAAAACTCAAATGAAAATGGATTATCAGAAGAATATTAAGTAATGAATTCAGTTATTACTACATTGTTACTGTTGTTTGGAGCCTCTGTATTCATAGCAGTGGCGGCTCGTCGTATAAAACAACTGAGGCACATGTAAAAATTTAAATATAATCTAAAATTTTCAAGTAATGGTTATATACATTTTATAAGTATAAAACGTGTTTTGACTAATTTCCAATCATAAAAGTATAAAGATACAACCAAAGTTTAAAACATTTTCTTTTAAACGCTCAAATCGTTTCCCGACCGCATAATATAGCCAGAGTACAAGCAATATCGAGTAGAGTCACTCAGCAAAATCGTTTTGATGTTTTTGCATCAAACGCAAAAGCCGCGAGCAGTCTGTCTGGCCCAACCTTTCCGGAGAGATTCAAAAAGTATTCGCAGAGGCGCTTTCCTGGGTTATTATTTGACACATGATTCAACGCGACGCGACAATACACAATTTTAGGGCATTTGCACACTCACTGTCCCTCGTAGCAGAGCCACCGCAGGTCACGAACCAGATTGATCTGGATTCGCTCCGACGCCAAGCACTGTCGGCGAAATTCGAAATTTGTCTCCAGTGAATCTACCGTATATTTATTTATACCGTGACAGCTATAGTAAGCCCAGAAATGTTTGCTTCATACGTGCGATGCATTGCCGGTATAGTAGATACTACACTCCCCACCCGTTCAGTTGCACAAGACGAGGCTTTGAATCAGCGAATTTTAGTAGTCGTATGAGGCGCACAAATTTGTGCTTGTATGGGTATTATTTTTGGCAGTAGCTTTGCATGTTGCCTTTGTTTTTGAACAAGAACTTTTTCTTTAAACCTTTCTTTTTTGAGAAACGTAAAAAAGCAAGCCAGAAATGATTCCATGGTTTGGGTTATATATGTTATTATTGTGCTGTATTATAATATTTGTGACCCAACAATCAAAATAAAGAATAGATAGGTACTAGAATCCTTTGTTTCATAATATTAGAAGTAGGTGCCTATTTGAAACTTGGCAACGGTTTATTGTCAACGTCCTCATCTCTCTCTTTTCTTCTTGAAGGGTCAAGTGTCGTGTCAGGTGTCAGGTCGTCAGATGTTTATTCCTAATTAAAATTAGATCACGTCGATCACGAACGCTACGATTGAATTGGCGCGTGCCCATCAATGGGTAGTTGGTTTGTTTTTGTTTGTGATTTTAGATTTGCGCGGCGGACTTTCCGGTTTAAAAACTAATAATTAATACTGTTGTTTTGTGTGGTTGTGTTGTTAATAAGGAGGTAAGGTAAGGCAAGGGCCATTACAACAGGTATTTAATATGATTATTTTTTATAGAATAAGGTGGTTCATTATTCGTGGACAGGCACAAATTTATACTATTCTTATTATTAGAGTTTTGTATTATATAGAAATTATATTTAGTTTTCGAGTTATTTATCTTTTAATTATTATTTTTGGAAAAATAACCCTCCTTATAAATACCGTGTACTTGCCAGGCAAATTAATTTAAATTGCAAATATAAGTGTCATTAGCTACTTTCTTTTTAGATTGCAATTTATTTATTATACATGGTGTTCAATATGATTTTCCAAAAATAATGACTTTCAAATAAGAAAATTCCGTTTTTTCAAAATAGGATACCTTGTATACTAAGATTCTATCTTAAGTAGGGTTTAATTATATATTATTTTACCTACATACTGATGGTCTCAAAGTAATGCTTCGTAAGGTCGAAAATTGCCATTTTCACATTTTAATGTTTTTTTTTTAATTTATTAGAACTAGGGGCGTCATATATTAGACGGTAGTGAACCTACAAAAATACGTTGCCGCGGAAATGGAGCGAAAACATTACCACTAAAATTATAATAGGAGAGGCTAAATATAGCGCAAATATTAATCTTAACCTCAATGGGAAGAAATAAATTGTAAGAAATGGTTGTACGCATGGCCCACGGCTCGCTTCGCTCGCTCCGGGTGCACAAAGAAACGAAACTAACCCAAGGCGCGCCCAAAATCAAGAAAAAAAAACATTGCATTGTTAACATTTGCGCTATATTTAGCCGCTCCTAATAATAATCATTAAAAGACAGTTAAATAGCTTGTAAGTCGCCAGCTTGACATGACGGATGCGTGTTAGAAATTATTAGTAGATTATAAATGGACATAGATTGTTAACTAATAAGAAAATTAGTGTTACATTGTGTTTTAAGAAATTTAAGTAAATAATGATAATTAATTTATATAATATATTTTTTTAAAGCATTGTACTTTAGCTTGAATTACGGAGCTTAATTTTTGTTGACTTACGTGGTATTGAAAATCGGTTTTGGCTGTGTTTTCCGTGGTATTGTTTTTTATTTCAATAAGGCACAATGACTTCAAGATCGAAAATAATGCTTGAAATGTTCCAGAGTAATGAAAATAGACCAAATAAAATTGCCAAAGAAAATATTCTTATTGTTTTACCTGATAACCTGTCCGAAAATAAAATGAACTTTAATATAATGGATTTACCAATGGATTTACTACTGACCTGAAGATCAATAACATTTTTTTAGATACAAATGATCCTGGTTATGTAGATGACGAAATCGAAAGCGGTGTATTTAATTTGCAAGAGACTTTAGAGCCTACCACTAGTGCCACCGAAGTCAAATATTGATCTTGACCTTGAATCTAAATTTATATCCAACGCCGACCTTTTCTAATTCTGCACGCGAGGATTCAACAATTATTGATAAAGAGCATTTGACACGTAGAATAAGCAACAATGAATCAGGTATCAACATTGTGGTTTCCGAATATGAGACGACGAGTAAACCAGAACAGAGATTTTCGTCTTAGTGAAGCAGAGAACTTAGAATCGGTGTCAGACGCATCCGAATCTCAGAATGTACAAGATTAACACCAATCCAAAAAAAAACGCGAGCTTGGTAAGTATATTAAATAAAACTTATAAAGATCTGCGGATAAAGGGAAAACAAACTTACCTAGGCTACACAAAACAACCAAATCGGTCCAAAACATTTCAGGATAATGAAGGGGAAGAAAGAAAAATGGGAATACCATGTAACTCAAACCATTGCAAAAAAAATCAAAGAACAGACAGTGCGATGAAATTGATGATTTAAATGAGGAAATCTTTAAAAAGTTTTGGCAAAATTTAATGTGGAGTCAAAGGCAAGATCAGAAGGAGAAAATTTCAAAAAAAAAAATAGGAACCTTATACTCTCAAAATACACAGTGCTACTTATCCTGTATGCATGAAGATGTTTTGTGTACACTAGGATTAAGAGAACGGCAAGTTCGTAATTAAGCAAACATGGGATAAATGATAAAAAAAATTAAACACATTTTATCAGAACGAGCACCAAATAAATTTATGAAGATATTTTTAGAGAACCATAACAATTTACCTTTGCATTAAGAAAGACACAAACAAACTATACTTGGAGCAGTCTTTTCAGTATTGTTGACCTATATACTGTGTACAAAGAAAGCTATAGGGAAAATAATAAACTGGCAGTGAGTCGAAATTCCCTAACAAAAATGTAACAAAAAAAATAAATATTGGTCTCTATCAACCGAAAAAAGACAAGTATGTCATTTGCTGTCAATGCGAGGAATCCATTTTAGGTCTTGAAGATTGAGCATCGAGAAGAGAAATAAAGAGCAAGTGAGGAAAAGGTAAAAGATAAAGCACAAAGTGTCTAAGGCACTCCACATGTGATTACGATAGCTCTACAGGGCGTAAAAGTTTATCCTTCATTGATGGCAAGTTCCGTCTATTTTGAAACTAAATTATGTGTTCATAATTTTACCATCTATAATACTGTAACTAAGCACCGTACCTGTATAGTTTCGACGAGACGCAAGCCGATCTTAAATCCTTAACGTCTGGATCGTTTGTCCTAGTCTACATAAAAAGATTTCGCAATGATGGGAAACCAGGTGTTATATATTCCGATGGATGTAGTTACCAAAACCGCAAGAAAATAGTGTCAAACGCTCTTTTACGTCTCTCACAAGAGCTCAATACTATCGTCGAACAAAAGTTTCTAGTCAAAAGTCACACTCAAATGGAGAGTGACAACGTGCACGCAAACATTGAGGGAAAACAAAAAAATTGTAAAAAATTACCTAGTAACTATGCCCGAGTGTGTGAAGAGAGCAGAACATGTGGTGAAAAATACTAGGCAAAAACTAGTAAAATACGAGTATCAAGAGATCTCATGGACACCAAATGAAAAAAGGGCATCTCAATAATAATGAATTCGAACAGCTGCATGCTCAAAGCTTTAAAATTGCCAAAACAATATTTGAACACCTTCGGTAGTTGAAATTTGTGATAGCTAAAGACTGTGGGCCATTCAACTGATAATTTAACTTTCGTATAAGTTTTTTGTTTTTGGCACTATTTTTTTATAAACTATCTGTAGTTTTTAAGTTTTTAGTGAATTTTTCATTATTTTGTTTTTTATTTGAAATACCATACTTGCCATACGGTCATTCAATTGACAATTTACCTTTCGAATAAGTTCTTTAGTTTTTGAACTATTTTTTTTATAAATTATCCATAGTTCTTAAGTTTGTTGTGTATTTGTTTTGTTCTTTATATGAAAAACAATATACTTACCTCTACCAACCGCTTTTTAATGTTAAATGGTGTACAATAACGCGTAAGTTATGTTTCAATAGCACGTAAGTTTGGTCTTACAAGGAAAAGTCTTTTTATTTTTAAATATTTTATATTCATTATGGTTTTTTATGATATGTTCTTCTTAGTTTATAAAATCACCAACGATGGTATACCATAACCACAGAAAAAGTAGTTTTATGTGATTTCTCAAAATGTATCATTTTGGACTTACGTGGTATTGATTTTGAGACCATGCATCTTATCCAAAGTAAGAAGTTTCATAGACATTTTTGCCTCCTCTGGTCTGGAAGAAATCAAGGACTACAAAAGTAAAAGTATTTAATTAGGTGTAATTAACGCAATTTTGTTGATTCATGGAGCTAAAACAGATCGAACATTAAGAATAAATAATTTTCCTTTTTTTTTCGCCTTTTTATACGACACGAGCCCGTTGTGAAGCATGGAGATATCATAGCTCGTATTCACACTGCTGTAGCGTTAATAGACAAAAATGTTAAAAAGTGTTCTTGCTTCCATCATAATTATATTTTTCTTTTCTATCAAGAATTAAATAATGAAAGAAAATCGGAAAATTTTCCACTCATAATATTCGATTCGTTTTGATCTCCTAAATCAAATCCCAAACGCACGGGTATCAATTGAGACACCTTGCATAATTCTCCATGCACTTAGTCGCAATTTAATTGCTTTAAAGACTTTTATCATTTCTTATGAAAGAGTCAGAAACTTTTAAATTATTTCTTAATATTATATTAAGTTTAGCAGGAGTAGTAGTGTTGCTAATAAGAGCTAATTAGCTACAAAGTCACACCAAAGTTTATAAAAGTTATGTTTGATATTCAGAGAGTCAGTATAATTTGTAGGTTATAATAAAACAAAAATTATGTGTTAAATAAAGTGTATACATTCGAGTGAGACTGCCTTCGCGAATCAATTTAATTGCTGTAGTTTTAATATTCGTATGGGAAGTTGCTTAAAGAAGAAAAACATATACAAATAAAAATGGTAGACGACAAAAATATCATTCAGGCGACATATTTAAAAGTTTTGAATGTCAGCATTGCCAACTACTGTACTATGTTACCTACCCTGAAAACGTAAAGGTTGTTATATATCGGCAATATATTTTTTATATTCGGTACTATCATAAGTCGGGTAAATTTTGCTAGTTTAGTTTGATCTTGCTTTTAAAACCTAACCCAAACTAACCACAAATGACCTCACCAGATAGAATGCAACCGGACATTATAGATACGTTTAATACTAATAGTTTACAGCTGCATGCTTTGCTGTTCTCCATTAAGCATTCATAGCTCCACCAACATGTCGTCGATCCGAATTTTATAGCCCGAGCTGAATTTATTTCTTATGGTTTTACTTTTGTGGCGATTTCTCTCTTTTTTAATCACGGCGCAATTTTCAAGATCTGGCTTTATCCTTGTGATTTCTTTGTTCAGAAATTTCAAGCGGTGTACCATATCTGAGTCCTAAATTTTAATTCTGAATAACTTTTTCTAAAAAGTTGTACACTCTTATGAAAGAAGCTATGCTTTTCTACCAAAGTGTACTTTCTATATTATGTCTTCTTATTCTGAAGAGTCTGTACATTATTGCACGCACCATTTTAAAACCTGCACGACTTTTGGAAAGATTTTATTTTTCTATATGTCAATATTTCCCAAATTTGGCCCACCTAATTTAAAATTCCCAAATTTTACACATAACGAAATATTCAAACAATGTTAATCGTTTTTCAAATCTTAAATTTAATTTAATAGCAATAGTGCCCCTAATAAAGTAAAATATTAAAATCTTTATATTATCGGTATCTCAACTTAAATATAACTATAGTGTTAGTTTTGTAGGTCTTTGATTTCGCCTAGACTAGTTATGAAAAAAGACATAATGCCACAAAAAGCGCTCATATCATGAAAAAATCTCACCTAAACATGATGAAGAATTAAATTCAGCTGAAGATAGATGCTAATAAAGAGGATGTCCCAGTTGGAAAAACGATTTTTTTCTATTTGAAAAGCAAAACTTTTGTTATAATATTATATTCAAAACCCCATATAATATTTAGAATACAATTTAAAAAAAGGCATAAATAGAAGAGCCTAATAAGCTAAATACTGATATTTGCTATTAAAGTTTACTTACCCAGTGGGTACATGGTATTTATAAAAAGCTGTTTTTGAAAAGAGTATTTAAAAAAAACTGATCTCATAAACTATGCAAAATTTCTTCATAAATATGATCAATAGTACAACTTTGTCAAAACAACGCATAATATCCAAAAATAAATAATTATGCAGGGTGTCCGATTTAAATTAAGAAAGTTAAAGCCTGCCAAATAAAATCGAAGCACATATGAGAATTTAACATTTTTTAAAATTCCAAACCTTAAAAAAAAATTGGACCTAATTTATTTTTGAAACTCTTACGTAATGCATAAGGTGAAATTGACCTCCGCAAGCAACCCATCTTTTTAACGATATTCAAAATAAAAAGAACCCAATCTAATAACGCGCGGTAAATTTATGATTTGCCCTCTTATATCTTTTATAAAGTTATGTCCGTTACGATCGTAACAAGTTCCCTTCAGAAAAGGGGAAAAGCCCAATGAAAACAACAAACAGAATTTGAGTCTCCATCCTGAATATTCATGCCAAATAACGTGACGTTTTCCACTCGGATGCACATGCATACTTTTGGAGAGCTGAGCAAACCGACTTTGCTGTGTCGTCTGGATTCACTGTTTACCTTCATCTATCCAGAAAATATCAAAAGAGCAGTTTAAACCGGCATTTTTCGGTCTTTTGTGCACATTATTTATAAGCGGAATAAGATGTCTAGACTTACAGACGTATTATGGGCTGGCTTTTTATGATGTGGTTAATCCCTTTAGCTAGTTACTTACTATTTCTCAAAAATAACGGGAACAGATATGAAATTATCATTAAATAATAATTTAAATGTATGCCAATAATCGAGCTCTTATAGATCTAATTATATATTAAGGAGAAATTGAATCCATAGCTTTATCTTTGCTTCTTGAAACGATTACGCAATAATTCGAGCAAGAACCATCGTCCTATATGGATGCTAAATTTACAATAGGGTCAAAATCGATACTTGGGTATTAGTGGGGCATCGATACCCTACTATCCCATATTTGGGACATCGAGACTTTAGACTTTTAAAATAATGAAACTAACGTTTCTCTCTAATACTTTATCAGTAATTAAATGCCAGAATTCTCCTTTTCGCTATGGATAAATCACATAAAACTTGTTTTCAAGCAAATCTTAAGTTGGCAGCTCATAACACTACGAGAATCGATATTTTTGTGTATCAATGCCACAGATATTATTTATTCTGTGTCAATGCTATCAGTTATTGATACTAGCTAGCGATACTTACATTCGTATCAAATACAAACACAAATATAAATATATTTATTGCCATTGTGGTTACAAATAACATTGGGTCGTCAATAAAAATAAAAAATAAAAACAAGCTAGCATAAAATTAAAACAAGAGTAAGACCAATTTAACATGTAACGAAAAAACAAAAAATAAATAAACGATAAAAGAGACAATCATAGTACAACCAACTACTAGGAGGTAATGATTTAAAAAAAATTCAGACAAAGGACAAACAAGAAATAAAGGTATAAAATAGCAAAATAAATAACAGTTTAACAAAAATTAGCAGAAAATAATACAAGAACTTTCCTGGTCACCAACAACTAGCAATGAACACAGATGTGACCAAGACTGGTAATCCTCGCATTCTGATGTGCAAATTATTCATTTATAGAATGAAATGGACGAGAGCTTAAAACTGTTTCACTTTTCTTCTAAGTGTTATGTAGACCGTTTCATACCTTAGTGACGTAGGCAAGGCATTAAAAATCTTTATCCCCATGTAATAAGGTCTTTTCTCATATATTGCAGTCAAATCATCAATCATTCTATCACCCATGCCTACAGAAATGGGGTATCAATACCTTTCTCTCGATACCACAGTCTTAGATTATCACGAGGTAAGAGATTCTTAGAAAGAACAAAGCTGTTTTTCTGAAAACAAGATCAGACTAAAGTCACTCGAAACAAAACATTACATGCAACGTTCCCTTGTATATATTTTTTTGTTGGTTCAATTATTAGAGAATTTTGCCATCTAGCTCGTCGAAGGGGTTTTAAGTTTCTGTTTAGCCTACTTTTAATTCTTATAAATCGCCACTTTTCCCCAAGTGTTTTATTCTCGTCAGAGAAATATCCATAATTCTATTGAACTTTCTGCCGTCTGCTGCGCTACTTTTAAATAAACTGGAGTTGGATTGAAATTTGTGTACATTTTCATTTATATCAGTTAAGTAAAATAAAAAATAGCCTTATATCCAATTCAATCGTAAAGTATGCTCCTAGATATCATAATTTTTTCGTGAGATATATTTACAATTGCTGCTCAATTAACTTTTCGATTCTCAATCCAATTTCTAAATGGTATTTACTAATTTTGGAAAAAATATTTGCTCTCATTGTCATAACGCTATCTATGCGAGCCTAGTTTACGGTTTATTTTGTTGATTGAAACATAGATGTCGTCGTCAGAATTTGATCATATTCGTGGCTTTGGGTTTGGCTTCATTAATTTTTCAAAAAGCTCCAAGATGCATTTGTGGAAAAATTAAAAGCACTTGTAATAATACAGAGAATAACTTTATTTAAAAAAAGCCAAGATAAATTAAATAAAACTCTAAAAATATAAAGATGATTGTAGGTAAACAAAAAATTTTAGTAAGCAAAAGTTATAAGTGGAAGTTATAATGAAACTATGACTGACTTTAACGACACATAAAAATATGTTACAACAAATACATTTCACTCGCGTACGCCTTACGCATTTAGGGTTTCGACACTGTTGAGTTTTTTTTTATTTCATTGCTTTGGGTAAGCAAGGAACCTTTTCCTTGGCAACCCGCCAGAGAGGGCAGAGGCACACTGCCTGATCTGCCAGCAGTTCTTTTTGCGGGGGGTTTATAATTATTATCTTCACCATCTATAGCAGACTCAGTCGTTGTTCTGGTAACTTTTTTTTTATCAAACATTCTGCTATTCTCATTTTAAAGTCACTAAAATCAAGGTATCGTTTTCCCTTGTTTAGACAGCCATTTCTATACTGGAGCTGTGAATTAACTGCCACGGAATCCATAAAATGTTCAAATGTTCGTACTGGCCATTTGTTAGTTTTATGATAACTTCGATAACAGGCGATCATTCAGTTTGACAATCGAATTTCTATGTACTTGCGATCAGATCTTGAGTATCTTCTACATTGCTGTACATGAGCTGTAGGTGCCATGGTTATTGCCTTATTATCCATCCATTTTATGAGCGCTATCTTTTTATATTCGAGATTTTTTTCCCTTATGAGCCTCTTTCTAACTTCTTCATCACAGAATCTTTGGGAAATCCAACTTTTAAAACTCTGTTTGACATGATTGTTCCTGTGCCAGAAATTTTACATTAGTTTTTCTAGAATAGTAACACTAGTGAAATATCTATCAGAATAGATATTTTTTCCTGGTGGCCAAGACTCTCTAAGACGTAATACAGCCATCTACCACGAAATTTCCCTTTTCTAGATCAGGGGGAAAATTTGTAGTTTTCCCCAGATAAACTTCAAAATCCAGAATTAGTCCGCAAGGTGAAGCTAGAACATATTTTTTGAGGTCCGTCGAATTTGGTTTTATTGGCATGTATTACCTAATACTAACGTGTCCAGAAAAAATTATGAACTGTTCATCAATGCTAACATTCGCTTGTCGCGGAAGCTTTAGTACAACATTGTGAAACGCGTCAATGAGCGCGAGCGGCCTGACTTTCCAGAGTTTGTCGTTTTGTTTTTCTTCATCTGTAACCTCCAAATTGTTGATTAAATGAAGATAATTTCTCATAATATCTATTTCCACTTAAAGAATCTGTTATCAGGAGTATTCTAAATAACGCCGACCAGTACATTCTAATTCTTGGAAAACCAAAAGTACTCATTAGTAAGAAAATTCCTACAACATGCTGAATTTAATTCTCATTGCGATTAATAATGTATTGAAGGTTTGTTGCAAATCGATATTTGCAACTTCACTTCTATAATGCTTCATCATAATAATGTGGAAAGTATTCAACTGATCTCAAATTCGTTAGGTCTTTTTAATTTCCTGGTACAGCATTAAACTCTGAAAAATCAGGATCTAAATCAAGGTAAGTTCTTATAGGTGACCTTATTTCTGGTGGTGTGTCAGTTGTAGAATTATCTGTTTCTTGCTCGGTTTCTTGTGTACTCTGATCCTTTTGTGATCCTTCTGTTTGAGGAACTGACCTTTTTCTAAGCACTTTCTGCTTTTTTAGCCTAATAATAGATCTATTTTCACTAAATGCACTATCATCAATTTCATTTCCCTTGGAAATAGTTTTTTGGGAAACGTTTTCCGAATAATTTTCATCTTGAACACTGTCGCTTTCAGCATCCTTATGAAAGGAGTCTGAGTCATCTGAAGGTTGTTCAAACTCTTCCACATCGTCAGTAGCATAAAAATCATTATTATCTAGAATTTCTGCCAACTGCTCATCTGTGCAGCTAATTTTTTTGTCAAAATAAAAGAAGGCCAAAATAAAACCAAAATTTATAAACCCAATGCTCAGAATTGTGGTCACCTGGTATAAGGGATTGACGTAATATTCACAAAATGTGTACACATTGTTTTATGGATATTTATTCAAAAAACTATGTTAGGTTTGTTGTTTTTGTGTATTTCCATAAACTTTTGAGAGATAATGAAATGTAGTAACACACTATTTGTAACTAAATTAAGGATTTAAAATAACTAAGAAAAACGCTAAGCCTTTCGGTTTCCTGAATCAGCTTGAGGCTGAACTTTACAGCTGGCCGAGTCTAACCTCTCGTTATTATTTAATGAAAAGATGTAACAAGTTTAAAATTTAATATATAAGGATTGGAGACTGCTCGGATCATAAGGAACATTAATCATTGTGTATAACACCAAAGCACGTATCAACCACTAAATTGCTCTGTGAAATATGTGGCATAAAAGAAAAAAAATATATTTTTTTTTCTTTTATGCCACTAGAACTAGGAATATATCAATGATTTTTGAACATTGAAATCAGGGAAGTAAAACTTAGAAACGTTGCGTTAGACACAGCCATTTTATCTATTGATATAAACCGATTTTCAGAAATAAAGACAATAAAGTTTAAATGAGCTTGAGGAGCTTCATCAATATAAATAAAACATAAATATATTCATTTGGCCTACACAACTAAAATATATATTTACTTTAATTACCTGCGTTAGACCAAGACCTCACTCAAGACAGTCATAGAATACAATGCAACCACCCGAGCAACCACCCTAGGAGTAAAGTAAGCAGTTACTGCATAGGGTTTTTTAGGTAAACAATAGAAAAATCACACAATTAATTAATACCATATGTTGTGCACGTAAAGTTAAGAACAGCCTCTACAAATACAGTGTGTATGACTAATCACTGTCTATAAAAATAGAAAAACAAAACTTACCCCAGCGATCTTGGTTGGCACAAATTATTGAATTTACCCACTACTGCCTCAATTCATCTTCTCTTGGAAATAAAAAATTGCCACTTTGGGTCCATTTTTATAAGTCCCTCTATAAATGTAAAATAATTAGGAAGTGTAATGTAGTGTATTAGGGTTAAAAGTCTATTTTCACAAACACGGGGCAATGTCCTTGCCATTAACACAATAAATTACCTGCTTTGTATAAGTTGTTCACTGCAGATGCACAAATTTCAAAAATATTTTATATTAAAAACTCGAAGTAAATCTCCTTTACAGCATTTAGTGTCGATCCCCTAGGAAAGCCACATTGACTACATCTTTTTTTACTTTCCGGACCTTTTTGTCTATAGGGTGTTGCATCATTCTTATTTAAGCACTTTGTCTTCATATTTTTTGCAGTTGATGGTCGTGGTCAATAAAACTTTATGTGATTGTAATGAGATGTACCAATATCAATAGAAGGTGTGTAATTCTACTTCGCGGACTTGTGAGTCATTTTCCAGTCTTATTTTGTGAATTACAACTTATTTAATCTCTACTACAATAGTCATAGATCAAAGCTATTAAGCTTTTGTAATAGACAGCTTATTATAGTGTGCGTACGTTCTAAACGGTAACGCGGAAATTCGTAATAATTCAAGCATAAAATCGAAATATTTCATTATAATCAGGCACAACCTGCAGACAAAGGTACATATTTGAACAACTGCAAGATGTGTGCCTCGATTTCATTATCGTCTGATTGTTCTGTATATTCAATTTCTAGTCTGCAGCGTGTTTATATTCATGAAAGAGCTGATTGTATTTAGAATATACATGGCCGACTGGAAATATAATGATTGTTAAACGATGTGCAACGGTAAACTTCAAATACATTGCCAAGAATTTGGATCTCTGAGCGAAGTGCTATTACAATGGTTACATTACATGCAATGTTCAGCCAATTAATGTATATGTACTGACTACATACACACATTTGTGTGTAGAGTAAAAGATGCATGCATCAATAAGCAATGCCACAGATGAAGAATAAATAATTTTACGAAGACATCATGCTAGCTAAAACTAAAAAATATTACCCAAATAAAATGGTCCCGGCGCCATCTTAACGGAGTGTCGGGAAATTAAATTGCTTATATCTTTTGTAATGAAAGGTGTATTTGCTCAGTTCTGAACTATTTTTGTTCTCGTTGCGACCACAGACACTACTTATACCTACCACTGACATCAGTTGAAATAATAACTAAATATAAGGTCGAAAAATGGAAATTGTCACTGAAATTTAAAATTCTACCGCACCGACCCCAAACCGCAAATTAAAGGAAATTTTAAATGTAGAGTTTGACTAGAGATAACTACACCTGAAATTTAACAAGCTCTTCGCAAATGAAAAGCAGAAAGTCGTGTGGCAAAGATCCAATAACGGACGAAATGCTAACAATAGAAAACGAAGTCCGAAAATAGTAACCAATACACCGAGAGAAAGGAATTTGGTGATGAAGAATATCTTTAAAGGACTGTCATGGGAGACAAAAGGAGTATAGTATTTGCCTCAAACACTTAAGATTTGCTGACGACATAGTGTTGGGTGACTTATTTAAATGAAAATAGTTGGACTCAAAATTAACCTAAGCAAAACAAAAATAATGAGTCGTCTCTAGAAACAGAATAATTTAATAAGCCTCTGAAAGACAAATCAAATAGCTGAGGTGCCACATAGATATCAACTGACTTGGACAGCTTTCGAAAAATTAAATTTCAATCAATATATCTCTCCGTCCTAAACGCGACATCTACCACAGTTGCATACGGCCAGTGCACATCCACATCAAGGGACTGAAAACTGTGGCATTGACTGAAAACACCGCTGAAAAGCTATGGGATAGTACAAGAATGAACTGCTGCCTAACTGGACTGACAATCTTGAGATCCTAACTTCGATGCCCATAATACTACAAATTCTTTGATAATTTAAAATATTATAATTTATTATTTAGATGCTAATTTATTACGAAGATGTCGCTGATAACAGAAAAATATTTAATACAATATCACATCACCAGATCAGTTAGATTCTCTTTTTATTCGTTTTAAGGACAATATCATGAAAATAATTTTCTCAAACATCAACATCATAATAACTGAACTTCATGGGAAACCTTCAAAGGCGAATTTATATTGAAGATTGATAGAACTTGGTGGGAATTCATTAGCCAAAGGGACAATCTTGAAAATGATGAAAACTGGGTTTGAAGACAACTTAGCCTCAGTTGGACCATCGCAGTACAATAAGTTTTTAAGTATATTCAAAAAAGACTCTATTCAATGGGAACCAAAAAATTTAAATTTTACAATCATCCCATGCAGCATAAAAATGGAAAAATTTCAGAATCCAATTTTAAGGTTTGTTTATAATGAAGCCTGGTGTAACTCTATTCAAATTCGTTAGCCAACGAAATTCGCTTGAAAAGACTACTAAGAAGAATAGTCAAAGTGAGTGCGGAAACATCTTGGCCTGAGGGAGACCATTGCAGGACAATAAATTGCTAAATATTTCCAAAGACGACTGACTATTTGACTGCCGCATGTACCCAACGTGGGGCCCCAGACTTTTTGTAATAATGGCCGCATGAACCAACATAGGGGACACATGCACTAGAAGGTTTTTAGCCGCATATACCCACAGCGAGGTCTCAGCGCTGTGTTTTTCTTATGGAAGCGCAAAAGACTGGCAACAGATAAAAGGAATACTTAGTTGGCCTATGGAATTAAGGCTTGTCATGGGATAGACCGATCATATTTGCGAAGCGAAGAAGTAATCACTCTTTCATACGTTACTTTTTCTTTATTTGAAGAAAAGTAGTAAAATTACAAAAAAATAACATTTCTTCTAGAATATAAATAAACAGTTATTCTGTTTTATAATGAATATATATTTGAACAAAAAAAATTAGAAAACTGTATTCAAAAATAAAAAAAAACTAATGAAATAGAAATCGAACGAATAATCCTTAGTTCGGGCAGTGGTGCACCTCGAAAAAACATGACAAATAATAGTTTTTCATGCATTCCGTGTACCACAAACTTTGTTTAGGGCCTTTGCTTTTGCGCCGATACGCCCAAATTCTGCATATAACAGCGGGTACAGCAAGCCCTATATTTTCTTCCAAGGTCTTTGAGGTCTTTGACGCTTAGAAAATATGGCATTTTAAAACTAAATAAGAATTCAATTTTAATTTAGAAATTTTATTAAATAAATGCAGAGTTTATTTAATTAAATATTAAAAATGTCGCCCTTGTACTGTCTGACAATGGGCTAAACGATAATAAAACTCGTTAGTTACATTTCGAAGCATTTGCCCTGTCACTAATCTAGCTTCTTCAAGAATGCAACGTCGCAGATCATCTATATCCAGGTCTAGTGACGTAGGCCAAACTTTTCATATGCCCCAAAAGAAATAATCTAAGGGTTATAGATCTGGTGACCTCACATGCCATTCTACAGCTTATCTTCTTCCAATCCATCAGTTAGGAAGCGGATTGTTTAAATTTCTTATAGGTAATCCGAAATGAGATGAGGTGTTTTGGTAGTTTGTTCCGACAACATTTTCAATTGCAGGAACTATTTGATATTGTAGCATGTGCAAATAAATTTCAACTGTTAATTTACCCTCAGTAAAAAATGGACCTATTAAAGCATTGTCTTCAATGCCAGCCCACTCATTAACTTTTTGCGGATGTTGTGTGTGAGATTCACGCACTCCAAATTTTTAGTTTCCTGAAGAACTGGTCTATCCGGGAATAAAAGTACCAATAAACTGCTAAAAAAATTGGGATCTGGAACTTTGCATTCTTGAAGAAGCTAGATTAGTGACAAGGCAAATGCTTCGAAATGTAACTAACGAGTTTTATTATCGTTTAGCCCATTGTCAGACAGTACAAGGGCGACATTTTCAACATTTAATTAAATAAACTTTGCATTTATTTAATAAAATTCCTAAATTAAAATTGAATTCTTATTTAGTTTTAAAATGCCAATATTTTCTAAACGGGTGGTATAGCTATAGGTAAAGGGAATGATACATGAACTTTGTGTAAAATATCAACAGCAATCATAAACGAAATAATATACAGGGTGTTCCATAAGAGAAAAGAATACTTTGATCCCCTAGCACTTTTTGAAAGACCCTGTATACTTCAATTTATTTTCAGACTGTAGACCTTTGAGAGCTCTACAACTTTTATGAGAAACTTTATTCTCTACCTGTTCAGGTTTAGGAAATAACTGCCCGGTCCGGTACTTTTTACACACA
>MU182546.1:289371-321045 GCA_016904865.1 Pissodes strobi | reverse complement strand
AAGGAATCTATATGAACAGAAAAATTAGAAAACTGTATCAAAAAATAAACAATTCTAATGAAATAGAAATCAAACGAACAATTCTTATTTCGGGCAGTGGTGCACCTCGAAAAAACATGACAAACAATAATTTTTCATGCATGCCGTGCACCAAATATTTTGTTTTTAGGGCCTTTGCTTTTGCGCCGATACGACCAAATTCTGCATATAACAGCGGGCACAGCAAGCCCTATATTTTCTTCCAAGGTCTTTGAGGTCTCTGACGCTTAGAAAATATTGGCATTTTAAAACTAACTAAGAATTCAATTTTAATTTAGAAATGTTATTAAATAAATGCACAGTTTATTTAATTACATATTATAAATATCGCCCTTGTTCTGTCTGACAATGGGCTAAACGATAATAAAACTCGTTAGTTACATTTCGAAGCATTTGCCCTGTCACTAATCTAGCTTCTCCAAGAATGCAACGTCGCAGATCATGTATATCCAGGTTTAGTGACGTAGGCCAATCTTTTCATATGCCCCAAAAGAATTAATCTAAGGACTGGTGACCTCACAGTCCCTACAGCTTATCTTCTTCCAATCCATCAGTTAGAAAGCGTATTGTCTAAATTTCTTATAGGTAATCTTGTTGAAACCAGGTGTTTTGGTAGTTTGGTCCGACAACATTTTCAACTATTTTATATTGTAGCATGTGCAAATAATTTCAACTGTTAAATTACCCCCAGTAAAAAATGGACCTATTAAAGCATTGCCTTCAATGCCAGCCCACACATTAACTTTTTGCGGATGTTGTGTGTGAGATTCACGCACTCCGAATTTGTAGTTTCCTGAAGAACTGGGGATAAAAGTACCTTGAATATTGCATTCTTGAAGAAACTAGATTAGTGACAGGGCAAATGCTTCGAAATGTAACTAATGAGTTTTATTATCGTTTAGCTCATTGTCAGACAGTACAAGGGCGACATTTTCAACATTTAATTAAATAAACTTTGCATTTATTTAATAAAATTTTTAAATTAAAATTGGAATTCTTATTTAGTTTTAAAATACCAATATTTTCTAAATGTGGTATTGGTATAGGTAAAGGAAATGATACATGAACTTTGTGTAAAATATCAACAGCAATCATAAACTGAAATAATATACAGGGTGTTCCATAAGAAAAAATAATACTTTGATCCCCTAGCACTTTCTGAAAGACCCTGTATTCTTTTTTTATTCATTTTGCCAATAATATGTTAAAACTTGAAGATGGCCATTGAGCGGAAAGTTTACAATCATTCAAAGTAACCTCAATGCTATAAAAACTTCATGAAAAGCCTTTAAAGAAATATAGCAAAACTGAATTAAAATTTGTTAGTTCATATAATTCAAAAAAAAAAGAGTTACTTGGTTTGTGTTAGTTTCCTAACTTATCATATTATTAATAAAAATAAGTCGTAAAACACCTTCAAATGAGACTCTCCTAATTTATACCTAGATTTTTTTAAACTCCCTGCTTATACTTTTAATGGTCAGATTTATTTTAATATCTCTCATAGTTATCAACATGATATTCGGTGAACCTATCGGATACTTAATGTGATACAATCAGTCTTATATCAAATCTATTATTAGGATCTAAAATTGATTTAGAAACAAACCGTTATCAATTCAAACGAACCCTTCAAACTTGCTTAGTGAAAACTGAAATTTTCTAATTATTAAATCGTCTAAATTAGAGCCCGGCAAGGCAAATAAACTCTACTTTAAACAAAAATAACTCGTCAGAACGGCACAAATTTCTTGGGTCCTTAATTAGGCAGTTGAATAAGTTTCCGGCGAGGATTCGAAACTCTCTCTCTTTAAAGAGAAATCGAAAGATAGCTCTAAAAACGCTTAAGTGGATTAAAAGTTATTTAATAAGTCTGGAGATTTAGCTTCGAAATGTGACTCAAAGTCAGATGAACGAGGCATTAAATATATTTGCCCCATATTATTAATTGTTTTAAATATATTGAGATAAATATCATAGAAGCCAACGTAATGTTTGTGTATTGTTGCGAAGCAATCGTTTCATTTCTGGCAAGAATGGCTTCTTCTTTGAATTTTTAAACTTTTTCAGTTATTGATATTTAGTTGAAATTTTTGCTAGATGTAGCCCTAGATCTAAGATCGAGAGTACCGTATATATTTTGAGAGCCTGAACACACACAGCGGCAATTTTTTTTGCTAAATTGGCCTTTCTTCGAAAATTCTGAATTCAATGTTTCTTACTAGTATACTGTCAATTTAGACCCCACAGGTTGCCTTGCTACAAAAAAAGTACATAGTATTTGGGTTTGATTTCATATTAGTACTGAAATGTGTATGCTTAAAATTGTTCAAAATATATTTATTTTATAATAATTCCTTGAAATGTATGTACAAAATTTGGTTGCTTCTGAGTTTTCTATAATAATTATGGTGTTATGGAACGGGTATTTTCGTGATGATCCTTATCTAGAGATATGATAATGCCAAAAATGGGCCGAAGATACCAGACGGTTTTTAATGGGGCCGTTCTACGGCGTTTTGTAAATTTTCAACTTTCTAACATTTTTAAGTATAGTAGGCGTCTCTAGAGGTTTACTGAATAAAGCTAGTTGCAAAATGTTATTTGTAAAAACTACACTTCATATTAACTGTATTGAATAATTTCTTTTCGTGAAATTAGTATCCAATAGTATTGTATATATTTTTATGTTAGGATGCGGTTCTTGCATGTTATAATAAAACTATTTGCTAAAAATTAGATTACTTTTTTAAAGTTGGTTGCTTTGGAATATAAGTTAATGATTAGCACTACTCTCTGAAAACAGTTTACCCACAGCGAAAATCTACAAAAATTCACATGTTTGTTGTATTTGATTACCTAACCACCCAACTAGTGTAACAGAAATAAGCTGATGTTATTTTTTTTTTCAAAACGCATTTCTTTTTTCAATATTTTCCCTCTTGCTTGGGTGATTTTTAGTTCTTGAGAAAATAAAATTCCAGCTAATTTTAGTGATTTTCCGGAGAGATTCTTAACACCGTTATGAAAACCTTTTTATTTAATTTTTTAGAAAACTCTTACTTAATTCTTGAAACGAACTTCTAATCACAGAAAAATAAAATCCTGTAGACTACAAACTAGAAATAAAATACTTAACGTAAAATTTAAAGCAAGGGCGTTGGTAAAATTCATTATGCAATAATAATAATTACATTTATTTTATTTATTCGTACGCCATTTACAATTTCTTTACTTAAGTTTATTTTATTTACATTATAAACATATAAGCACAAAATAATCGATCAATAATGAACTAAAAAATAGTTTATAAAGGCAGCTAGCTAACTGAAAATCTGTATGTACTTGTTTTAAATACTGTATGTACCTATATGCGAAAATGAGACAAATACATTATCCTTAAAATTACAATAATAAAAAAATCAATTAGAAGTAAATTTAAAATACTCAAGAGCAAAAACAAAAACAGTACAAAATAGGCATAAAAAACTGGAAAAATCGAAAGAAAACAAGACACAAATACAAGATAAAATCGTGTTATTGCTTTGAAGCCAGTTCTTTATTGCCATTAAAACAGTTTGCTCCTTTACACTTTCCCAGGTACTACCCTCAAATTATTGCAGTGTCATCACCATAATAAATAATTAATTCATTCACACGATTAATAGAAAATAATCTCGGAAATAATAAAACATATAGATAGCAACAGACCTATAGCTGCACCCTGAGGAACACCGATTCAAAAGCTTTAACTAGATACAAACTGATTGTATTAGTTAAGAAAGAGTATCCAAAAATTGTAACATCTTTTAAAATCCTAAGGGATCGCGCTAAATAATGAGTCATCCTTCTTGAACGAGAATCATTGTCCCAATTCTCAATATGTTGGGGAAAAATATCGAATGGCTAAATAATATACCAGGTCTAAAGGATCGCTAAACATTCCTTATTCATATTTGAGCTATTGAGAATCGCTGCCACAAACCTATGTATAGGTTCTAAAGCGTTATATGTCCAACAAATATTATTATTTTTAAAGCCTACTTAAAAGACTTCTACAGAAGTTGTAAATCTAGACTTGTACTGCAATGAAATGGTATTTTTAGTAGGAAAGCTTTGGAATAGTTTTGATTTTCTCCATTCATTATGTTTGTCGGGGAGCTGAATCCGCGGCTTGCTAACAAAATTTCGTAACGAAACATCGAAAAACATGCAAAAAGGTATAAAATGGTAGTTTGGGTTAGTTAAACCCGAGAACCATCAATTTTTCCGGAAAATTTCATTCTTTACATTTTTTTTCTCCGACGAACCGTTCGGGCTCACAAAAACCTAATTTTTATCTGCAAAACTCTAATTTATTATCAAATAACAATATCTTCATTACTTTATTATTACCTATATTATAAAATTATTTGAGCCGTTTTCTCTTAGAGGCTCTTCGATGGCCTAAGATCCTGGCTAGAGCTCCTCGGTGGCGGAACGTCCTGGCTGCTTATCCTACATATGCAAAATTTACAAACAAAAGAGTAACTAAATCTTTCTTTGACACAAGAGAATTCTGTTACAGAGGGAACTAAGACAAAAATAAAGGCAAAATGCTCGAGCTGCCCTAAGGAGAGAAACCAAACAGCTGCCCGAAAATATGCAAAGTTCTATAGAGCAATTTATAAAGAACATAACATTGCCACTTGTACTAAATGTGGACGCGATGGAGATCCTGGATATGAGCAAATTTTTGTGTTTCTAAGTCTACCGATTAGCAAATTTTCTATTTCAGCTTAATTTGTCTTATTATGTGTTTAGGCATTTTTAATATATTTATTTTTATTATTAATATAACTTTATAAACAATATAAGCTGGAAAATAAAAAAATTTAAGACAGGTCTTGGTCGTTTTCTTCAAACTCTTCTTCGTATATCTCAACGCTATCATCCGGGGGATCGATGTGTTCACACAACCCTCTGCATGTTGTGCATATTGGAAAACAATAAAAGTATGTCTTCCTGCATTCACAATTTCGCTGGCACCCTTCTTGCATTTACAAGAAATGTGCTGAGATATTGAGTCCGGTACTGATTTGAACGTGGTTTTAATGTGCACAAGACCACTCTTTGTTTGTTCCAACCCACTCGTTCGGGTCTCTTTGTTGTTCATTGAATATAGTTTGTCCAGATAACCACTGCTGCACCTGAAATTAAATTAATAGTGAATGTTTTCGTGCAGCAGCTTCAGTAAGATTGCTTTTGTAAGATGATATATAATGCCTGTACCACAAATTGTTTAAGCTAGTCTCTCAGCCATTCTCGTACAAAGCCTTACATGTTTCCTGCTTGGGTAATCTGGTCCTGGTGAACCGGATGGTTTCTTAAAGCCTCAATAACTGGTACCAAGTCATTGTTCTTTTGCAGAACTATGAAAATTTTTAATTTCCTCTTATTAAATAAATAGAGCGGAAGTGGTGTCACAACCATTCATCGCGTGCAGGAATAATATATGGTCTGATAGGGTTTTGTCTGATACCTGAGGATCGTAGATGGTTTGAGACATCTTTCCTTTTCCTGGCTTCCTGAATAAGACACTTCTTATATTAGCCGATCAAAATTTACCAATAGGTAGATATCTTCCCCCACCACCGTTACGTATTCATTTGAAGGAGCCAACTTAAGTACTGATATGATTATTAGGACATCAGCAACCTCCACTGCTTGCTGCGACTCAATGTTTTTTCATTCAACTTCTTCATAAGCATAAATATCAACTGGCTCTTCTTGGTGGAATTTGCAAGAAAACTCTCCTGCGAGACAGTGGGCACCATCGATTCAGTAATTGATATTGCCGTAGAATGTTTTCTTTGCGCTCTGTCGCTCTATATGCTTGGTGAGGTCATGAGCTTCGTGTGGGTAGCCATCGAAAATGACCACGGCATTCCATATGCAATTTGATTTTACATAGGAAATATAACCACTGCAGTGATCAGCATATGTCATTTGAGGCTTTAGACTGCTGCAATTATAAAATCACTTAGAAAGGCCGGAAGAAAATTAATAAAATTGAAAAACGAACAAGACGGAATTATGTTTGCCAAAAATTTAAATACAAAGTGATTTTGGAAATCTTTTTTTTTAGGACTGGAGATGGTAGTCTACATTGTGTTTAGTAATTTAAAACTTGAAAGAATTTTCTAAATGATCTTTTAATAATAAATTAGAGTTTTTAAGTGAAAAAGATGGGTTTTTGGAGAGACAAAAAATATACGACAATTTTCAACTGGCGCTTGAGCCCAAACGGTTCGTAAAAAATCAAAATGATGTACTTTATAGAAAATTTTATGTATAGGATTTTTGGTTATATTTAAAATGATAGCTAAAATCTTTATTTGAAGAGTTAGCATAGCATATCAAATTTAAAATTTTAGGACCTTACCAGAGTCATCAGAATTTGCTAAAAAAGAGACAATTGACGATCGAGTCTGTAAAGAATAAACATCAACTTCGTTATTTAAAATGGCACACCCCGTATATGGTTCATTTATTGGATAGTCCGTTCGTTGCTGATTTCGAATATACCACGTACTTTTAAGAAACAAGAACTGTTCAATTTCCACTACAGTAATTTGAATAATGCTATATGATTTGACAGCATTCTATCTTTGCCAGATACTAAATCTAAAGCGACCACTTTGATCGGTATTAACATCTAGCTTAGTATATATCTGATAAATACACAGCATAGCTGAAATAGTTCTCATTGTTTAAATAAATATAAAACAGAAATTCAGCAGGTTTTACTTCTTAAAAATGCGTTGCAGTGGATTTCCATTAAGTATCGGCTAACTTCCTTCTTGAAGACGGGACTAATAGTCCCATTGGGTACATACATTCCGTATTTCTTCGGTTTTCGAGTTTGCTTTATGGTACCGATGGTTTTTCTTAAATTAATTTTGTTTCAGACATTTTATTTCAGGAACCGAATTGTCATCTGACTTTAACACTTTGCTTGGTGCATGATGTCTTATTGACTCGTGTTCTACTAGTACTACGTGTATCTGATCATAATTAGCTTCGACTATTAGATAGGGATAACAAGATAAGGTAAAATTAACCGTTCCAAAATGCCGTAAGGTTTTTTACATGGTTATTTCTTTCTACTTTTACGCTTTGAAAAGCTTCAATCGACCCTTTTTCTTAGGAACATCAAAAATCGAAACCAACTGAAGGAGGAACGGTTTAAATTAAAAAACGTAGATTGAAAAGCATTTCCGACCTCTAAGTTAAACACAATAAGAGTACAAAACAAACCGTCTAAGAATTAAATTTTAAAAAAATCCAAGAAGAAAATATAAAAGCATTGAAGTTAGGCTCCACTACATCCATACATGGTATATATTGTATAAAGTTAAAACCATGAAGCTATTTAAATTTAAATCTCAAGCGAATAGAATGTTATTGGCAAGCATGTAAAATAAATTAAATTCAAATACGAAATACTGAATTATTTAATAGTACAATGTTAGACGAAATTCAACAATTAAGTATACTGATTTGGACCATTTCAAAATATGCCAGCGTTTCTGCAATTTGATCACTAGTTCCCTTTATAATTCTCATTTACATTCCATCACCACCAATGGAACAGTAGAAGTTTTTCGCATCCAACACATAAATTAGAAAATGTGGATTTTTCAGCTTTTTGGACCGTTTTATTAAATTATTGTTACTAAATGACCAACGTTTCGGCACTAGTTTGTGCCATCATCAGGGCTGCAATAAGAGAAAAAAAATTGTTTAGTTTTCGTGATCGGGCCTGATACATTAAGTATTGTTTATTTGTGAAATTAAAAACTAACTAGGTTGTACAGAATTATGAGGTATACCTATAGAACACGTTTGGGTTATTTAATTGATGTAATTGATGGGTAAAACATGAAAAACTGAATTTAAAAAGAAAAAGGAGGTCTGTTAAACAAACTCACCCACCAACCTAGAGTTGGGCATAAATGAAATGCCTTATTGAACCCATAGGGATCACAACACATACACAAACAAAAAACAATAACAAACACCGACAGCAGCTGCTCAGGTCACGTTCAATGCTTACTAAATTTAATAAATACAGCAGGTTAGTGAAGGAAAAGATCGATAATATTAGTAGCAGGAGATGAACCGTTAGACCGTTCGCAAATTAGGACAATTAAAACGTTTTTATGAGGTTGTTATGGACAATATTTAAATTTTGGGTATCAGTATTTAAATTAACTGTGTATGGGTGTTTTTGGATGTATGCCATTTCCAAAAACAATCTTTTCTTTAAATTAGCCTTCTTCCCCAATATCGTGGTATTTGAAAAATCAAAATTGTGCCCTTCTGAAAAATGGTGAACAGCTAGTCCACTTTCAGGGTTATCAGCATATATAATATTGGAATCTCGTTTGTGTTGAGATAATCTTTTTTGAAGGTGTTGAGTTGTTTGCCCTATATATGTAAATTGGCAATTACTGTATGGCACTTTGTATATTACGTCCCGTTGTTGTAGTAAGGGCACTGGATCTTTGAATCTTGAAAAAAGGCCTCTGACTGTTTTTATATTATAGACAGCTATTTGGGTATTTGCAGAAGAGAGCTTTTTTGAAAGGCATTCTGATAGTTCCTTAATGTAGGGGATTTTAAAAAACTTTTTCTTTGTTGTAACTGTGGACACATTTATTTGATTTTGAGTTTGAGTGGAATTAAAAATATTATTTATAAGAGAGCTTGGGTAGCTGTTTAAAAGTAATGTTTCGCGTAATTGGGTAAGATTCTTTTTCCAAAATTGCTGATCTAAGAGTTTAAATACTTTATATTTGTATTGTTTTACTATATTAATTTTTTGATGTATAGGATGACAAGATTTATAATTAAGAATTCTGTTTGAACTGCTAGGTTTTTTATACAAGCCGCAGATAATTGCCCCATTGGTATTAATTACCATGATATCTAAAAAGGGAATGCAATAGTCTTTTTCACCTTCTAAAGTGAATTGTAGCTTAGGATCTATGCTATTAAAAGTATCTAAAACATAGGCCATTCTGTTGGAGGGGATGGTTGCAAGGGTGTCATCAGCATATATAAAAAGGAATGGGAGGGGGAATCTAGAAGGGTGGTTACGGTTTCAGCCACATGGTTCATGCTTAAATTCGCCAATATTGGACTAAGTGGGTCCCCCATTGGTGTACCAAAGCATTGTTTAAAAAATTTTCCTTTGTATATAAAAAAGCTAACATTAAAAATGAAGTTGACGAGTTGTTTAAATGATTCTTTATCAATGACAGTGTATTGTGAAACAGAAGTCCAAGTAGAGTCAATTATTTGTAAAACCAAGCTTCTGGGTATGTTTGTAAACAATGACTTAACATCCAGTGAAACTAAAAATAACCTGTTGGAATTGTGTGGATTTTTAATTTTTCAACCACCTCAAACGAGTTCTTTACATTAAATTTAAATTGAGGAATGAGATTAGAAAGAATGTTATTTAGGAATTTAGACAAACTATACGCTGGTGAATCTATGCATGAAACTATAGGTCGTAGAGGTCTGTTATTTTTGTGTAGTTTAGGTAAACCGTATATCCGCGGTGCTAATGCATTATTATTATTATTATTAATATTATTATTATTATTGTTATTATTATTATTTTTTTTTATTTTTTTTAATATTTTGCTAGTACGTTCATCAATAAAATTATTATCTTTGAGCATATTCACCAGCCTATTATTTTCTGTCTGGTACTTATTTGTAGGGTCTTTTGTTAATTGTTTCCTTATCGTTTATTAAATGTGACATCTTTTCTTCGTATTCCACTCTCTCAATTATTGCCGTTGCTTTGCCTTTATCTGCTGGTAAAACTAATAAATAATAATGCATTAGCACCGCGGATATACGGTTTACCTAAACTGCACAAAAATAACAGACCTCTACGACCTATAGTTTCATGCATAGATTCACCAGCTTATAATTTGTCTAAATTCCTTAATAACATTCTTTCTAATCTCATTCCTCAATTTAAATTTAATGTAAAGAACTCGTTTGAGGTGGTTGAAAAATTAAAAAAACCACACAATTCCAACAGGTTATTCTTTAGTTTCACTGGATGTTAAGTCATTGTTTACATACCCACAACATACCCAGAAGCTTGGTTTTACAAATAATTGACTCTACTTGGACTTCTGTTTCACAATACACTGTCATTGATAAAGAATCATTTAAACAACTCGTCAACTTCATTTTTAATGCTAGCTTTTTTTATATACAAAGGAAATTTTTTTAAACAATGCTTTGGTACGCCAACTTAGTCGAATATTGGCGAATTTAATCATGAACCATGTGGCTGAAACCGTAACCACCCTTCTAGATTTCCCCCTCCCATTTCTTTTTATATATGTTCATGACACCCTTACAACCATCCCCTCCAATAGAATGACCTATGTTTTAGATACTTTTAATAGCATAGATCCTAAGCTACAATTCACTTTAGAAGTTGAAAAAGACTATTGTAATCCCTTTTTAGATATCATGGTAATAAATACCAATGGGGCAATTATCTGCGACTTGTATAAAATACCTAGCAGTTCAAACAGAATTCTTAATTATTTTTCAGAAGGGCACAATTTTGATTTTTCAATTACCACGATATTGGGGAAGGAGGCTAATTTAAAGAAAAGATTGTTTTTGGACATGGCATACATCCAAAAACACCCATACACAGTTAATTTAAATACTGATACCCAAAATTTAAATATTGTCTATAACAACCTCATAAAACGGTTTAATTGTCCTAATTTGCGAACGGTCTAACGGTTCATCTCCTGCTACTAATATTATCGATCTTTTCCTTCACTAACCTGCCGTATTTATTAAATTTAGTAAGCCTTGAACGTGACCTGAGCAACTGCTGTCGGTGTTTGTTATTGTTTTCTTGTGTATGTGTTGTGATCCCTATGGGTTCAACAAGGCATTTCATTTATGCCCAACTCTAGGTTGCTGGGTGAGTTTGTTTAACAGACCTCCTTTTTCTTTTTAATTTCAGTTTTTTATGTTTTACCCATCAATTACATCAATTAAATAACCCAAACGTGTTCTATAGGTATACCTCTTAATTCTGTAAAACCTAGTTAGTTTTTAATTTCACAAATAATCAATACTTAATGTATCAGGCCCGATCACGATAACTAAACAATTTTTTTCTCTTATTGCAGCCGTGATGATGGCACAAACTAGTGCCGAAACGTTGGTCATTTAGCAACAATAATTTAATAAAGCGGTTCAAAAAGCTGAAAAAACCTCATTTTACTAACATTATTTAAACTACATGTCTTATCAGTTAAAAAAAACGAATGAATTGTTAATTTGGGGAACCAAAAAGCATGTTAATTTGATACTGCCAAAAGCATCTAAAAGCTTTTCATTGGTTGCAGTAAGTAGGTATTTTGATTTATTTTGATATCCGTGTTATTTTTTCCTCTCCCCAATATTTTATCTAAAATATAAGTGGTTTTTTTTCTATTTCTTATTTACTTCATTCGAGAACGATACGTTACCTTAGCACATGTTATGAAGTTCTGTTTTTTCCCAAACAAATACCATTTTTTAAATTATTGACCTTGTTTCAATATACCAGGACTTATCCAACTTTATCCACGATTTTTCCAGCTTTAGACGCTAAAAACATGTAAAAAAAAGCTTACTCGAATGAGTAGATGTTGCTTGAAAGAACAAGTGGTGACTGTACTCACTAAAAGAGAAAAATAGCTCTACACTATATCATCAACAAAAGTGAGGCTTATATAACTCTTACTTCAACGGATAAGCGAAATTTTCAAATTTCTACAGTTCGCTACATAATTTTAAAATTAATTGTACTCTATAATAATATATATTGACATATTTACTCTTTAATTGACCTGTATTATAATTTTAATTATCACTGTAATTAAAAATAATAATTCATTTTAGATTATCATAATTTTATTTGTTACTGAATAGTAAATTAGAAAAAAAAACATGCCTGCACCATTGCCAAATTTTTTTCCCAAAATTTAAATATTATTTTAAGAACTAAGTTATGTTTTTCTAATGGGATCGCGGTTTTATTAAATTTTATATGTAAAAACGTGAAACTAAATTTTAAGAAATTGACATTTGTAAAAAACAACTTTTAAATGGTCTTAAGTACGCCGGTGGTGCGTTGGTAAACTTAAACTAATCCAAAAAGTTTGCGCTTTACGACAGCGTCTTAAGTTTAGAAGAGAAAATAGTGAACAATCGTGATAATTTAATATATTTGGCGGATTTTTAAACTAAATCACATATCAAAAATATGAAAAATAGTGTTTTTCTACAAGCCGAGTGAATAAATAATGTATTTGTTGTCAAAGTATTTTTCTCTAACATACAATAAACCGCATCTTATAGTCATTTTGTTCTAAAGTAATAACACCTTGAATTTTTCAAAAAAGAAAAGAAATGTTGAAACAACTTAGATATTATCTGGAATAAACCAAAGTAAAGCTCACACCAACACAAACCTAACTAATCAAAATTAGTATCAAGCACCTACGAGCAACGTATTATGAAGCTCAAGCTCAAATTGAAAATAACTAAACAAAGCTAACTGAAATAAACCAAAGTCTACCCAAGTGAATCAGTACCAAAATAAATACTATTTTACGGAATACACTGAAGTTGAACCCTCAGACCATGAACCGCCGCCAGTCCATGGTATAGTTGAAGTCGCCTATTTTTCAGTTAATGATTGGGAAATTAATTATTGACCGACGGGAAAATGAACATTTAGTTTTTAAATGTGATTAAAAACTAATAATTTTCATGGTAGCCATGAATCGACAAAATTTTCAAAAATAGTGTCGTAGTGCAGTAATATGAAATTAACAGTAAGCTAAAAACCTGATGTTCTGCAAAAACCCCAAAAGTATACAACTATTAATAACAAATGTGAAAAGGTAACTTGGAAAGGTATACACAAATTTCTCATTTTTCACCCTGTATCTCTTTAGTCAAATCTTGTATAATGACAAAACTATGGTTAAGACTTTTAATGTCATCGAAATTATTCTTTTGAATTCCTGATTTTTACTTTTGATATTTGCATAATTCGTATTTTAGAAGCAGAAAGTTGTGAAGTAAAACTCTTATAATATAAGGCATTATAGATTTTACGCCGAAATAAAAAATTAAAGAAACCAAATTCCACGAAAGAATAATGAAAGGATATAGGAGGCGCTCCAAAAAATAAAGGCTGACGTTTCACCCTGTATCCTACTCAATTATGCTTCGCAATTTACCATCCATTTCAAATGACAAATGTATTTTTGTCACGTCTGTATTAATTTCGGAATAGTCGTTTAATAATTATTAAATAAATTTATGTCGTTTTAATGACGTTGTTTAGCTTATGTCCACCATTGAATTAATTCTACAAATTGTTGTCAAACGTCAATATTACACAACTTCCCAGCTCCAGTTTATTGAGAATTGGAATTGCGAGTAATACAGCGCCTCAACTACAAAGCACATGTAATTGAAACCTAAAAAATTCATACGCTGTGTATGTGTGTTTTGGATGCAATCAAGCTTCCGAAAATTCGCCATTTGATTGGGTGTGGAATTATAGCTAAATATTTTAGTGTTTGATTATTTTGGTAAAGTGAAGTTGTGCAGTGATCCGTTTTTGAAATTCGTCTATTTGTGGACGCACATTAATAATACAAATAGCAACATGATTATATAATAATGACTGTATAGTAAGAAATGCAAAAAACGATTCACTAGGCTAGTTTGATAATATTAGTTGTGCAAACTGTAAATACCTAGCCAAGTATTATCTTCGTTTTTTCATACATAAACTTGGTCAAAAAATTGCCAAAGTTAAAACGCCGTTTATTTTCGCTTGTAATCTGCTGGATTTAAATCTAATCACAATTAGTTGAAGAGTTGTTTAGTAACATTTAATATATTCAGTGAGTACGAAATTTGGGGAGTGGGGAAATTGTTTGTTTTAAACGATAAATTCAATAACTCAACATGATACACCATTCAATGATTTTGATCATGAAGGATAACTATTAGCTAAAAATTATAAAATTAAAGCTTTGCCAATTAAGCATTGGAGAAAACCCTAACCCCATTAATTGCCGGCTTAACCAACTTCAAAAATGTAAATCCTAGGTTGATATTACTACGCACACGATCAGTGAAAGCAGTTAAATAACTTAAAAGAAAAAATTCAATATAATGGGATATTACTAGTATCTACCAAGTGTTAGTGACCCAAAAATCACTTAATAAATTGTCTCGATGTATTCAAAGATCACCTTGTGTATCAAGTGGTAAGAAAAAGGGCGAAAATAAAGATAATTGCATCTTTTAATCAATACTCCATATTAACCTCAAGAGGAGTATCAAAAAACAAAGCTAAACCACCAGATTACACAGATTTCCATTGATTCTTCCAGCTGACTTCATTCCATTTAAAAAAAAAACCTTGAAATGATGTTAAAAATAAAAGTTTTGTTCTCTCGGACCGCAAAAATTGGTCAATCCAGACCCAGTCGACCGGAAACCTGTAAATCCAAGACACAAAACTCCGTGCAACTTAAACTGGGCCAGTATCGATTCGATACGATGTTCGCTTCTCATAGCAATTTGAGTCTATTGGCATCGCCTAGATATTTATCTTTTGAGTTCATGTTTTAACAAAATTGTAAAAAACTAAAGTCGTATAGCTAGCTACCATACGTGGGGTATAATTACAAGGTTAAGAAACCGAAGAAGACGTTGATATCCCCAGGCTTAAGCCGAATGTTAAACATGTTTTTATACGATCATGTCAAAGGTACAATTTTTCCTATTACTTTCGAGAGCATAACATAATATTTTTGTACTAGTACGAACAAATTCTTTCCTGCACAGTTTTTTTCTTAAATAAATTCTCAGTTTTTACAAGAATTTAAGCAACAATACAAAGAATTATTCTATACTCATGGGTACGTTAATATTATATTCGAAACAATTTTAAGGAGGACTACAGATAGTAATGAATGGTTTGAGCTATTTCTACTAAATCTACTCACCTCATGTACTTTTGAGATTGAGGGTTCTCCAAGCAACATTTGTGCTACTTAACATTCATTATTTCCACAAGTGAGTGGAAACAAGTCAAAAACTGTGTTTCTGCAAATGTTATATTATGGGAGACTTTGAAAAATATGTATTAAAGCAAGCATCCTGCACGAAATGCTGGATTTTTAAAGAGTCTAATACTTTATAAGACGAAATATCAAAACAAGGTGCCTGATCATTCAATTGATTCTACCGACCACAAATGGATATTAAACCTAATGATGATCTCAATATAACGATGGTATACTCCCTACCATCAAATTTTCGATTAGAATAAAATTAAGCAGAAAAATCGCTCAAACTAGTGGAAGTGTTCGTGAAATACAAAGGCTCATACCAAGGAATATACAATTGGAAGTCATCAGGAGAAATATTAAGGAAACCTATTAAATATTTTAGATATCAAATGTGACTATAAACATTTTAGGAAAAAGGATAAAAGTTTGGCTGCTGATGATCTTTTCTGTCATCTGGAATTATCAGATATAAACAAAAATTATAGTACTTCTCATCTATGTTCCTTAAAGTTGACATTTATTGAGTTCGAAACTACACAAACTGATTGTTTAAAACCTGTTTCTGGAAACTGGATTACTTCATTTGCGGAAACAGGAAAAGTGAAAATACCCATTCCCAAAGATCACGTGGTCAATTTATTAAACATACTTTGCGTATCCCTCCTTCGAACTAATCTAGTGTGTAGAAAGAACATGACACTATAATTTGCTATCGGCAAGGGATATGGTTTTGAAAGCTAAAGGGTTCATTAGTCTATATAATATAGAAACACAAAACTTGATGTTTTCCAAATCAAATAATGGCATGACATAAATAGTACATTTAAAAAAAGCAGACCTCAGATATGCTATGAAGTAAAGAATTATTGAAGGACTGTCATTTTATGGTGATAAAAAACTGAACGAGTCTGAAACACGTATCAAAGGAAACCTCCAAGAAAACATTTCCATTCAATGAAACCGCTGAAAATAATCCATTTAAATGTTTGAGCATTCTTCCGAGTTGCAAAATACTGCTAGCACAAAACTTAATTATCTACTAGATGTGTTTAAAGCCTGCAAAAATGAAGTTGAAAATGTACACAAAGAAAGATCAAATTTCTTCGAAGCTTCATTGAGAAGTTAGATTGTGACAATGCTCAGTTAGATACTTATTTAAGAAACTGTGTTACATAAATACAACTATCTTCAGTTTATGGTATGTTATATATCAATATTTGTCTAACTTTGTTAGACCAATCGATAGTACGCTTTATGCAGACCATACAGTAACAGTATGCAACGATGCATCTCTGTTTAACCTGGAGCAGTATTGCGCTGAGATGGAGCAGCGGACACAGGTCTGGTGTTTTGGAAATGATCTATTTTTAAACCACAATGACACTCACATACTTCTCGTTTCCATATAGGATAACGAGGGGACGGGCGGCGCGGCGTTATTCTAGTGGGCACAATAATTGACCCCCGATTAAGCAGGTCCGTCCATATTGAGTCCTTATATAGGAAATTGTCTTCGGTTTTGTTTGTGTTGAGAAAGTTGTAGGGTGCCCTCGAGCTTAATATTTCAACGTATTGTTACATTGCAAAATACAATATGATATCACCCTGTGGGGAGGCTCCAGTAATGCCATAAAAGTATTTCGATATCAGAAGAAAGCTATAATAATTTTACTTAATTTAAACTATAGAGAATCATGCCAGCCCTATTTTACTAAGCTATTTATTATGTTTTTACCGTCAGCTTATACTGCTTTTCTACTCGAAGCTCTCATCTTTTGAGAGCTCCACAGTACCGTCTTAGCAACTCTGTTAGAAATACCCTGAATCTAAATTTTTATAATATCTTGCCTAAAAGTGTAAAATATCTCTCGAATAACGCTTTCGAAACTGGGATGTGTTCCTTAATATTTTAAGATTTATATTTTATATCTGACTGTGTCTTCTTGAAATCGACTATGAATTTTATATACTCCTACTTTGTATGTTGTATACTATATTAATTATTCATGCTGATATGTTATGACTACACATACAAACTTTATATATTGTGATCAAATAAATAAGCATAAACACCACGGCAAAATATAATCGATGAGAACTCAGCAGGTCTCTTCTAGACCGAACAAGATGTGTGCTTATTTGAGCAAAGGAGCAACACCCCACTGAGTTTTTGAGCAGAGCAATTAACACTGCTAACTATCTTCTTAATCAATATCCGTTTAGAGTAATTAATAAGAAAGACGCCGCTCGAATAGGTATATAATATACCTTAAGTGGGGCATCTGCACGTGTTTGTATTGGATCCGAAATAGAAAATTTTCAGAAGAATTTAGAATATAAATTCAAAGGAAAATGATTATAAGATAATGTTAGAATAATTGGCGAAAAATCAGGTTATTCTTCACTTCAAAATGAAATAAATTATAATTCGTTCGACTTTGAAAGTTAATGCCATATAAATAATGAAAAACATGAAATTGAAGAAAGTTAAGATAACTAATAAAAAAGCTCAGTGAGCTGGATTCAGAACAAACCATCAGACCAAAACGCCACAACGCTACATCATAAGTCGAATGAGAAAAAGACATATCATGCGAGTAGAATATTATATTTTTCACGACAACTTTTTTGAGAGTTTTTAAAACATTCGACAATTATTTTTGCACGTTTTGTATATAACGTGAGGAGGGCGTTTCATTAGAACTAATATAAAGTAAATCAGTTTTCTTTAAATAAAATATATTCCCGCATTAGCAGTAACAAAAAAAAAACAATAATTTTATAAGTAAACCACTATATCATCTTACCATTTCCTAGTTTTTGCGGTTTATTGATGTTATTTTAGATGATAAATAAGAGTCGGTAGGATCCGAAAGTTTTTTTAAGGTCGAATTGCCCACTGATTTTTGCGATAGGAGTAATGTTCTAAGATTAGGCTGAGTGAGTGCAGATATTTGGTTTCTAAAGTCTTGTAGAAAATTTAATATTTTCCCATTTAAATTTGTTTAACCTAAATCTTCTCCAGTTATAGAAAAAGTACATTCTTCTGCCAGACAAAATTGGCTGGATTTAGAAATCAAAAATCTTTACAGTAAACGAAGTATTTTTAAATTGGAAGCATACAGACTATATAAAAAAACCAACATGTAGATTAACAAATATTGAACATGAAAAATGGTACGAGTTCCAGAGAAAATTGTTTTTAGTAATTGATACAAAATACATCAAGAAAATGTCATCCATCAATAAGAAACTTAAAAAAAACTCAGGAAAATGAGACCTAAGTCTGATAGTTCTCAGGAAGTCGTAAACATTGTGGAAACCTATTTTATCAACCTTTTAATGAAGCTAAAATGGATTTTTTAAACAAAGGTCTGAATGATGCTTTGCCTCCACCAAAGGATAACTTACTTGATATTTTAGATAATATAGAAAGCTCTGTTCAACATCTTCCTGACTACTAAAGGATTTGTTAGAGAAGCATGCAGGAATCAGATCTCAAAAAATGTAATTAATAATAATGTTAACTCTCGACCTGGAAAAAGAAAAAGAATAATCAAGAGATTAAAGGAGAAAGATGTTTTCTATTTAAAAGCTGAAAAAAGGTAATAAGGTTGTTATATTAGACAAAAGCGAATATTTTCAACGAGTTGATAATTTAATCGAATCCTGGCCCTATATCAAAATCTCAAGGAATCCGTTATCTAAGATGGTGATTAAAAAACACTTTGACTAACAAATGTTGGCACCATATTCGTAAAAATAAAGTTCACACAAACACAACTCACAATTATTGGTGTGTACGTACTAGTACGTATAAAATCATATTATCCGCTGATACTTTCAGTTGCTTCGCTAAAAATTCCAACATTCTCACATTAATTTGCCCGACTGGTACCCGGAACAGCGCTAGCAAGATACTAACGCTGGTATGTACTGTTGGTGAATGAATCTTTTATTAATGGCATATATCCTGAGCCACTAAGGGAGTCTAAATCGTGCCCATATTTAAAAACAAGGGATCTAGCTCTAACAGTTCTATTTATAGGCATCTCTGTTCAAAATCAGATCGGTAAAATATTTGAAGCAGTGTTTGCTCTGAGAATGGTCAATTTTCTGGAAGACACAAGTTTTAAGCAAAATACAACACGGATTTCGTAAACGAAGATCCACTGTGTCGGCCGTTGACAGCTGGTTAAATTTTATCTACAATGCCATAAATGATAAAGGACACATCGTGGGGATTTTTATGATCTGAGTCAAGCATTTGACATGCGTAGCACTAATACCTTTAAGCTCCTTGGACTATATATGGACCAAAAGTTAACCTTTCACATTGCCCATATATATATAAACGATTAAGTGTCTCGTTCAATTATTAATGTCTTGATGATGTTATATTATGACATTGTGCACTCTCATCTTCAGTATGATCTACTTTGTTTGGGATGGTCAGCCCATATACAAAAAGCTTTTATATGTCAAAAAAAATCTAAGATGTATAACTAATAAAACTAGAGAGTTTCCTGCAAGCCTTTGTTTCGCAAACTTAGAATTATGACTTTGCCGTTAATGTACATTTTTCAGCTTATAAGTTGACACACATTATAATGTGTACATTAACGATTATTTTGAGAATCACAAGAAAAGTCTGATATTTATCAATACAATACCCCAGATAAACCCACACCAGATGCGAAACCTCCCACCTAACGCATGAAACCAGAATTCGTTTAAAGCTCCGCCTCCTTGGGATGGCCAGCCATCCCAAGAAATAGTCAAGGCAAGCTCTACTGTGATTCTAAACGCGAACCACGCGAGTCTTTTGGTTTAGTCCGAGAGTGCTACGAAAAATAATTAATCTTTGTTTTATTTTTGTTAAAAATGCCTGGTTATAAGTGCCTTTATTTGAATTGTTCTACTAGAAGCGGTGGCGAAAAATCATTATTTAAATTACCCCGCGATCCTGAAATGTATGTATAAATGTTGTTTAACGCACATTCCAGCATATTCTAAAATCGAATGAGCACGAAATTCAATTAAATCTGAAAACTGGCAGATACAATGTTATAGTTAAATCTTTTTTAAATCCAACTAATGTTATACAGTGTCCGCCAGAATATTGGCCACATATCGGAATTTTTTTATTATTATGATATCGGAACTTTTGTTTTAACCAATCTATTCTGCATGTCTGACAATCTAAAAATGCATTTTAACATTGAAAATGTTTCTGTTTTCCTAGTATAGGGCCTCAAATCGTGAACAAGTGCATGCTATATTTGGCACAAAGAATAAAGATGAGAAAGGAAGGAGCTTGTGCGCCGGTTGACACTTAATACGTGCGACGAACTCCTGAGACATCGAGGAGGCTGCGGAGGAACCATAATATGTCACATTCTGACGTTATGTTTTGGTGCTTCCTACGTTTTGAGAGTATTTTTTGTGTTTAAAACTATTTCTTCCGATTTACTTTGATTTGGAACATTGTTTATTTGTTTAGTAATATTATTGTAGATAATGCGTTAGTTCATATAGTGTTTATATAGATATTTAGTGGTAAAAGTGTGTATTTTGGACTAAAGAAGCAAAGTAAACATGGTTACTTGTGCAGCTTGTGATCTTTCGAAACCTCCAACAAATTCAGAACTTGGAATAACATTTCATCGGTTAATAGGTATTTTATCCCTTATTTTTCTGTTTTTTACCATTTAATAGAGCAAAATTATAAATTGTCTAATTGTCAACAAATAGGTGACAGATCTAATCATGGGCGTACCCGTAAAAAATATAGCATTAAAATTCAATTTTTGCAAGAATATTGGACAGTGTTAAAAGTAATACTTGTCTTTTATACTTGACATGTTAAAGTTTATTCGGCCAATAAAATTAATTATTTGAATATATAAAATGAGGTAGTACATATTTCTTTTTAATAAGAAGCACACTTCAAAACTACCTCACTATTATCTAACCATATTTTGCTTATTTTCGCATTTCAAATGCCCAAATATATTCAAATAACTAATTTTAGCAGTTTATTAGCAGTATAAACTTTAACATGTCAAGCATAAAAGAAAAGTATTTATTACTTTTAGCACTGTCCAATGTTCTTGCAAAAATTGATTTTTAGTGCAATTTTTTTACGGGTATGCCCATAATTAGATCTGTCACCTATTTGTTAACAATTAGACAATTTATAATTTTGCTTTATTAAATGGTAAAAACCAGAAAAATAAGGGGTAAAGTTGGTACCTTACTTACCGATGAAATGTTATTCCAAGTTCTGAATTTGTTGGAGTTTTAGAAGGGCCACAAGCTGCACAACTAACCATGTTTACTTTGCTTCTTTAATCCAAAATGCACACCTTTACCACTAAATATCTAATTAAACACTATATGAATTAACGCAATATCTACAATAATATTACTAAAGAAATAAATAATGTTCCAAATCATAGTAAATCGCAAAAAATAGCTTTAAACACAAGAAATACCATCAAAACGTAGGAAGCACCCAAACATAACGTCAGAATGAGTCATATAATATAATATACTATACTGTCATGCCTTATTTAAAACGAATCCAACCCCAAATTTACAAAAATTGGTTTTCATTTTATTTACTCAGTCGTTTACCATTACTGGAAAGAAAAATCCCAAAAAAAATTGTCAATGACAGCAATTTACAGACCATTTTACAAAATATCTTAAGGCCGACTAATTTATTAGATATTTTAGTATTACTTTAAAGGCAACCTATAGGATTTAACGGATAACATTTTTAACGTTATGTTTGATACTTTTCCATTTCAAATATGAAAATTAAACTTCTGTATGTAAATTTCAGGTGCCAAAACTTATATGTTTACATTTACATTTAGATACAAAAATTATGGAAAAAAAAAACAAAAGGTTGCGTTTCTTTTTCGGATAAGTGCTGCTTTTTACATACCTCGTAACCATCATGTAATAATCATTCATGTAATTTAGAATAATTGTGAATTGGTGATGTTATTTATTTAAAACTTCACTTTACCTGTTAACCTAGAAAACAGGTATATTTTTCTAAAAAATTAATGGGAAAACATAGAGCATATTATAGGGGAAACAAAATTTTTTCACATACCACTTTTTCTTGGTATTTTCCCATGATTTCTTTACATAGGTATTATGAAGTTTACACATGTGAAATTTATCTTAGGAAATTTAATTTTTATATTTCGAATATACCTAAAGTATCAAGCAAAGTTAAAACATTTATATGATACGCAAAAAACGCACGTATTTTCATACACATGTTGGAAATATTTATAAATTATAACTTTTTTTGAGATCACTGTACCAGTAAGTAATAAACAACAAAACTATATAAATACATAGTATAAGTATTTATTTTTTGTTGTGCAATCGTTTTAGGAGACGCCACTGGTAATCTGGGTCGCCATATGCAAGAACCATTCCGGTCTAATGTCAATATGTATTTTGCTCCTTCCTATTCTTTATTCATTGACTTGGTACTCGTGACGTCATACGCGTGAGAGATCGTGTTAGTTTATTTATTTAAACCTAAATTTGATTATAACGTATCGGAATCGGTTCAAATGACTAAAATAAATTGGAACTAACTGAAACTAACCGAAAGTTTACTAACAGACTAACCAAAACTAACCAAAAACAACAAAACGGGCTGAAACGTATCGGAACAGGTTACAAAAATTTAAGTAAGTTAGAACTAATCAAAACGAACCGAATTTTGGTGACTAACCAAAACTAACCGAAATCATTAAATTTGATTATAACGTGTCGGAACCGGTTCAAATAACTAAAAAAATTGGAACTAACTGAAACTAACCGAAAGTTGATTGGACCACTAACCAAAACTAACCATAAGCGCCAAAACGGGCTAAAACCTATCGGAACAGGTTACAAAAATTTAAGTAAATTAAAATTAACCAAAACGAACCGAATTTTGGCGACTAACGAAAACAAACCACAAACATTAAATTTGATTACAACGTATCGTAACTGGTTCAATTGACTAAAATAATTTTGAACTAACTGAAAGTAACCCAAAGTTGATTGAATGACTAACCAAAACTAACCAAAGGTAACTAAAGCACCAAAACGGGCTCAAACTTATCAGAACACATTACAAATGTTAAGTTAAAACTAACCTAAATTAACCGAATTTTGGCGACTAACCAAAGCTAACCAAACACATTAAAATTGCTTATAATGTACCGGAACCGGTTCAAATGACTAAAATATAATAAAACTAACTTTACCTACCGAAAGTTGATTGAACGGCTAACTAACCAAAAGCACCAAAATGGGCTAAAACGCATCGAAATAGATTAAAAATATTGAAGTAAGTTGAAACTAACCCAAATTAACCGAATTTTGGTGACTAACCAAAACTAACCAAAAACATTAAAAATGCTTATAACGTCTCGGTACCGGTTCAAATGACTAAAATAAATTGGAACTAACTGAATTTTACCTAGAGTTGATTGAACAACTAACCAAAAGTAAGTAAAAGCATCAAATCGGGCTAAAACGTATCGAAATAGATTAATAGTATATTATGATATAAGTGTATAAGAGGGCCTTTAAAGCACGCGCGACATATTTCAAAACACGACGCGCAGCGGAGTGTTTTGTAAGTCGCAAGGGCTTTAAAGGCCTCTTATACACGTATTTCATACGCTATTTTTTATTACGAATGCATCATAATCTGAAAAATGTTTTAAATATTAAACTTACGGGATATATTGACGAATATATTAATCTGTCACATTTGACATGATCAAATGTTTCTATAGCAACCTTTAAAAAAGTAGGTGCATCATAAACATTATTTTAAGCACGCTGCAGCGTGCGATAATCGTTGATTATGATGCATGCGTAATAAAAAAATATTAAAACGAACCCAAATTAACCGAATTTTGGTGACTAATCAAAAATAACCAAAAACACTAAAATTGTTTATAACGTATCGGAACTGGTTAAAATGATTAAAATAAATTAATACCAACTCAAATTAACTGACAGTTGATTGAACGACTAACCAAGATTAACCAAAAGCACCAGAAAGACCTAAAACATATCGAAACATATTAAAAATATTAAGCTAAGTTGAAACTAACTTTAATTAACCGAATTTTGGCGACTAACCAAAATTAACCAAAACATTAAAATTGGTTATGACGTATCGGATCCGGTTCAAATGACTGAAATAAATTAAAACTAACTAAAACTAACCGAAAACTGATTGAATGACTAACAAAAACGAATCAAAAGTAACCATAAACACCAAAAATAAGTAACTAACCCACATTAACTGAATTTTGGCGACAAACTAAAATTAACCAAAAACGTTTAAATTGGTTATAACGTATCGGAACCTGGTCAATTGACTAAAATAAATTGGAACTGGCTGAAAGTACCCGAATGTTGATTCAATGACTAAACAAAACTAACCAAAAGTAACTAAAAGCACCTAAACGGGCTAAAACGTATCGAAATAGATTAAAACTATGGAAGTAAGTTAAAACTAATACAAATTAACCGAATTTTGGTGATTAATCAAAAACACTAAAATTGGGTATAACGTATCGGAACTGGTTCAAATGACTCAAATAAATTAAAACTACCTGAAAATTAGCCTTTTTGGAGCTCTTGACAAGAACAAGAGCCTCTTGTTTATTTTTGGTTAGTTTTGGTTAGTCGTTTAACCAACTTTAGGTTAATTTCAGTTAGTTTTAATTTATTATAGTAATTTGAACCGGCTCCTAAAAGTTATTACCAATTTTATTTTATTTGGTTAGTCATTCAATCAATTTTCAGTTATTTTCAGTTAGTTCCAATTTATTTTCGTCATTTGAACCGGTTGCGATCAGTTTTAACCAGTTTAAATGTTTTTGGTCAATTAAAGTTAGTCGCCAGACTTCGGTTAAATTCAACTTAATCTAATATTTTTAATCTGTGCCGATACGTTTTAGCCCTTTTTTGGATACTTTTGGTTAGTTTTGGTTAGTCGTTCAATAAATTGTAGGTTGATTTCATTAGTTTTAAATTATTTAGTCGTTTGAAGCAGTTCGGATGCGTTATAACCAATTTTAATGTTTTTGGTTAGTTAAGGTTAGTCGCCAATATTCGGTTATTTTGGGTTAGTTTTAAGTTACTTTAATATTTTGAATCTGTTCCGATACATTTTAGCCCGTTTTGGTGCTTTTATTTGCTTTTGGTTAGTTATCAATCAACTTTCGGTTACTTTTAGCTAGTTCCAATTTATATTAGTCGTTTGAATCGGTTCCGATATGTTTTAGTCAAATTTAATATTTTTGGTTAGTTTTGGTTAGTCCTTAAAATTTGGCTCGTTTTGGTTAGTTTTAACTTATTTTAATGTTTGTAACCTGTTCCGATTCGTGTTAGCCCGTTTTGGTGCTTTTGGTTACTTTTGGCTAGTTTTGGTTAGTCGTTCAATCAACTTTCGGTTAGTTTCAGTTAGTTCTAATTTATTTTAGTCATTTGAACAGATTCCGATACCTTATGATCAAATTTAAGTTTAAATAAACAAACTAACATGATCTCTCACGCGTATGACGTCATGTGGCAAATGTAGCATGTACTTTTTCACTATTTGACGCCCTATATTAGGATAACAGAAACATTTTCAATGTTGAAATAACCTTAAATCGGCAAACAATAAAGCGAATTAATGGAATTTCAGTCAGAGCAGCCATAATAACACAAGATTTCCATGACCGCCTGTTGGGAATAAAGAAAGTGAATGGCTATTCCAAATTTTTATTTTTCCTGAACCAGTCCACCAACAAAACACGTTTTCATTTAATTGGTGCGGACCAACTATTTTAATTTTGAAGAACAATTCTATAATCATACCCAGATTATTTGGTGCAGACCGCGTATAACCGCCACGTCAAGGTTAAAGTTGGCTGGCGAGGAATTTGCCGATCTTTTGCATCTGGTGTGGGTTTATCTGGGACAATACTAGAGACTGTTTAAATCTGCATCTCAAAATTCTCCACTATACATGGGCGCTGATTGACAGTGAAAGTAAAAAATACTTCAAGACTGAATTAAGGCAGTTTTTAATTGCGAATACGTTTTATTCCATGGAATTTATCTTGATTTCTATGAAAGAAAGCTGTTTGATATCTGTGTCTATTTCCGTAGTTGTTTCAATATGCAATCTTATTTTATTTCGTGGGAAGCAGGACTTTTATTTTTCTTAATTAATTTTATCCCGCAACTACTTTGTATAATTTTAGATGTTTTGGCTAGCAATATAAGTTTCTATAAATTTTTGTAAACATTTCTATGGTGAATAAAAAATTATATTTGATTTAATTTGATTTGAACTACAGACTATAACCAGCCAACAAGAATAATTTCAATGGGCCTTAGGTAAAAAATTACCTACACATCTTCTGGCTATACTATAACTAATTTGTTATTATATCTATTAGATTGCTTGTACTTTCTTTAAGGAAATTATAAGCTACGTAGGTCACAGGCTTACACAAAATATCGTGTAGCAAATGAAGCGATTTTCCACTTAGAGCGATCAGCGTCGGCATGTTTGGCTGCCAAATAACCTAACATCATCAATTTCGCGGATCATTTGGCCGATGTTGTTCTTCAAATTAATGATCGGCAACGAGCGAACGCGATTTCGTGATTTTCGCGTTTTCGCTTCTAATTTGGTGAAAATTGGCCGGTATTACTGCACGATAGGCGTGCATAAAATGATGATTGGTTTGTTAACATGAATATCTGTCTGGACAAGGTGTTAAAATAATGGATAATGGAGGATACAAGTCGTGACATTCACATTTTTAAGGAGTTCTCTTTAAATCATAGAGTTCAGATTTAAAGAGGTTCGTGCTGGTGTCTCGATACATGTTAATATCAGTATTGGGGCGAACCGAGGTAAAACGTATCTTTTTCATGACAAGTGATCAATTTTATCTCGGCCAATTGTGTATGTATAACAAGACACTGCTGTAAAATGCTGTAATATAAATAGGGTTATTAATGATGAATTATAAGTAAGCAACAAGTAGATGGATAATTTATCGTTACAATTTCTGTAGCAAATTTGTCGTAAATAATGTAAATATCCACTTTCAGTGTTAATGTAGTTGAATGCCACACCATCAGAAAAGTTAGAAGAAAAAAAGACGTAATGACCATATGTCGCATAATTCCTGACACGTATAATGTTTCAGAGTGGTGTGGAGAGTAGCTAAAATCATGATTGAGTCTGCTATGGGGAAAACTTCTATCGGATTTTAGTTGATTACCACCCCTTCAAAAACTCAGAGTGTATCATAAACGACATTACCACCTGAAAACTTATACTTAATCACTATGCAAATTTCTTCAGCGCACACTAACTTCTCTATTGTCCACACTTCTTTGAAATTTGGTGAAAATTGGCTGCTATTGCCGCATGATGGGTGTGCATAAAGTGATAGTTGGTTTGTTAATGTGAATATCTGTCTGGACGTCTAAGGTGTTAAAACAATGGATCGAAGATAATAGTGGTGTCATTCACATTTTTAGAGAGTTCTCTTTAGTCATAGAATTTGGATTTAAATAGGTTCGTGCTGGTCTCTCGATTCATTTTAATTTCAGTACTGTGACGAACCGAGGTAAAATAAATAGTGTTATACAGATTTTAGATTATTAATTATGAATTAAAAGTAAGCAGTAAGTAGTTGGAAAATTTATCGTTACAAGTTCTTTAGCAAATGTGTAACAAGTAATGCAAATAACCACTTTCAGTAGTAATGTAGTTGAATGCCACACCATCAGAAAAGTTAGAAAATAATAAATAATGACCATATGTCGCGTAATTCCTTACACGTATAATATTTCAGAGTTGTGTGAACAGTAGCCAAAATGATTATTGAGTCTGATATGGGGAAGCCTTTAATGGTATTTTAGTTGATTACCACCCCGTCAAAAATTCAGATTGTATCATAAACTAGATTACCACCTGAAGACTCCCCATATTATACCTAATCACTCAGCAACATTTCTTCAGCACACCTCAACTTGGCCAGTGTCTACACTTCTCTGAAATATAATACGTCTTGGGAATTTTGCAATATTCAAATTCAAACAAGTTTATTTACTTTTTAATAATAGTATAAAAGTTATATTTAGACAAAAAGGACTACACCGCGACTGTAGGCAGCCGATATCAGCATGCACAGAAGTTGTACGCAAGTGTGGTTGAGCCCTATTAACTTATAATACATAATATGTAACTAAATGAAGCTTAATAAGTTGTTAAAATAGATTTAAATAAAGACAAGAAACGAGGCCAGTATCACACGGAATCAACCAGGAGCGCGGGGCGGAGATGATTTAGAATAAATGACACAATATTAATCTGCATCTACGTTCACGAGGATAAGCGAGCGCCGATAACTTCCGAATATTCGATGTAATAAGCAACTAAAAATTGCAAAAAAAAATTATATACGTATATATAATTTTATATTGAAATGTTCAGATTCTACTTAGTTACATACTGGTGTTCCAAAAGATGATTTTTAATAAATATGGAAAATCGACCAGGGAAAGAATCTTTAACATGATTTGGCACGAAGTTCCACATATATGAGAAGCGATAAATGTAAATGATTTCTTGAAGATAGCTGTTTTATGTTGTGGCGCTCTATAGTGGTCAATGTTTCTCGTATAATGGGAATGTCGACACAAATTGAAATTGTGATTTAAGTTAAGGTGGTTGCCCAATTTTTAGTACTCTATAAACAAAGTTACATAAATGATACTTTGTACGATTTGACATATTCAAAATAGCATTGTTATTTAAATAAGGGGTAACATGATTCCTAAAAGGAATATTCAAGGAAAACCACATGCAACAATTCTGTATAATTTTGTATTTGACATGATGTTTGTAAAAATGGAGAATCTCCGTAGACGACATTCCTATAATCAAACAACGGTAAGTAATATTTTGTTTTAGAAGACAAGAATTGGTGTAGACTATAGAGCTTCCTTAATCGCAAGTATGCAATTCTTAATTTACAGTTTATGTGAGCCTGAAATGAAAGAGAATCATAAAACATACGCCCAAATTTTTTTAACCCATAGCTAAAGGCAAAAAGTATCATCAGTCTTTGGTGCGAAACCCTGTGCAACTCTAATTGCACCATTATTATAAAAAATAATGCAAGACTTTGTAGCATTTATTATTAAATTGTCTCGTAGAAAAGACGCCCAAACTATCTAAATCCGTGCTAAATGAATGTTCAGTGAAATATACACATTGTCTTCGGAAAATGATATATATAATTATGAATCATCTGCATATCGTTGTATTTTAGAATATTTTATGCAAACATGCATATCATAGAGGAAGAACAATAATGGACTCAAGATTGAGCACTAAGGCACAAGTGTGGTTATCGGCAAATACCTGGAACTCACCAATCCACACTCCCTACTAATCTCAAGGCAATGTGGTCTGTCTCTAAGATATTGGGAGAAGAACTTGACAGACTTTTCCCAAAGCTCATAACCTTTAACACAATTATGGTTTAGAGTATCAAAGGCCATATTAAAGTCCAACAGAGCTAAGCATATGATTTCTTTTAATCTTCATTATGTCGAATTTCATTTAAAACATTAGCTAAATTGGTTGCAATACTAAAGTTTGGCCGAAAGCCAGATATAATACTTGATGAACTCACCAATTGTATAATTGAGAATGAGCATGTTTTCCGATAATTTTTGACACAACTGAAGGAATGCTAATCGGTTTGAGATCTTTTGATTCAACAGCGGTGCTATTACAGCCTTTTCCAGATAGCCGGAAAATATCTCTCCAAAACACAACTATTTACTATATCTATTAGGGAATTCAGGCAATATATGATCGATCATTCTTTAATTTTTTCTTTTCTGACTTTGCTTATGGCAATTAAATATGGTGTTCCTAATCACCTAGCAAACGATCATGAACTCACGTCAACTTAGGTAGTACCTAACCATCTTTGAATTATGACGTGTTCCATGAAATACAACATATTCACATTTTGCATTAATTTCAATCAATTTTGGCGGTATGGATCTTTTGGGACTCATTAGATCATATTACTTTTTCGTATATAATATAAACTTTCGGTCTTAAATTATATAGCAGGTTTTGCGTGTTCAGGCAATTTTAGGGCTGAGCTTTTATGTATAACCACATTAACATAGTGTCTACCTACTCAACTTTATTCTTTCAATACGAGTAATCAAATTACTAATATTATTATTATTATTATTATTATTGTTATTATTATTATTATTACTATTATTATTATTATTATTATTATTTTGACTTGGCCATGTGGCCTTCGCACTCCCTCAAAGGGGAACATTCACTCATCCCAGATATTCTAGATATCAAAAGGATTGAGCTCTGGTGTGACCCTTTCCATGTTATCGGGTCCTGGATGGTGGTCGGTCTTCTGTGCCCATGAACTTCCTAACGACCCGTGCAGTCCCTAGTAACACCGCCTTCTGCATGATTTTGTAGAGGTGCTCACTTAGTCCTAGTTGTTTAAGGTTTTCTAACAAAGCTTTTGGAATAAGTCCCGTTGACGATATTATTATTGGAACCGTTCTGACACATTGCATCTCCCATTGCCTTTTAATCTGCTCTTGAAGGTCTCGATATTTTACGATCTTCTCGTTGGATTTCGTTTGTAGGTTGCTGTTGTTTGGTATGGCCACGTCAATAAGCGTCGTTCTTCTTAACCGTTTGTCCACTAAAATAAGATCCGGTCTATTATGGACAGTTCTTTGGTCGGTGAGAACAGTACGGTCCCAATACAATTTATATTCGCCATTCTCAAGTACTGGCTCTGGTGCGTAATTGTAGTAAGGAACTTTCTCCGTCGCCACAAGATTTAGTTTCACTGCTAGTTCTTGGTGCAGTATTTTTCCAACGTTGTCATGTCGTGCTTTATATTCTGTTTGTGCAAACACCTGACATCCTCCCGTTATGTGTTGAATGGATTCTGTCGCTTGGCAATCATATCGACACCTGTCACTCTGTACTGAGGGATCCGAAACAATATACTTAAGGTAATTTCTGGTTGGGATCACTTGGTCTTGTATAGCCAAGAGGAATCCTTCTGTTTCAGGAAACATTTGTCCCGAAGTGAGCCAGTAGTTCGACGCGCAATTGTCGACATATTCCTGACCAACCTCGTTGACGTGTCTCCCGTGCAGTGGTTTTTCTGCCCATGATCGATGTTTTTCTTGATCAGTAACGTGGTGAGTATCTATTTCGCGATCTCTCAGTTTTAGTGGTGTTAAGTCGTCTATTTCACATATATTATTATTATTATTATTATTATTATTATTATTATTATTATTATTATTA
>MU182546.1:248748-289361 GCA_016904865.1 Pissodes strobi | reverse complement strand
TATTATTATTATTATTATTATTATTATTATTATTATTATTATTATTAATCACATTTACCATATTTAAACGCTTATTACCCTAACAAATTAACCCAATTAAAATCGAAAATCACGTTCCGCGTAACAGGTTAAGCCGTTTCATTTAGCAAATTATGCCTTCATGAGAACCGAGTCACGCACGTACCTCTACCCCTCTCTTCGTTTAGCTTTAAAATTCATAAAATCTCCATACACGTTGCGAACACACCAAACTCGTGTTCGATTCGACCCTAATTCTCGTAAGCGATTTTGTTTTCTACCACGGGGTTGATACTTATAGGCTGAATATACAACGTTGCCGATGAGGCTGTTGTCGGATGATTTTATTTTTGTAATATTTTCGTCAGGTTTCATGCAAGTTTACTACTGCTAAATTAATTTTTCTGTTACATAACCCACATAATTTTCATAAGCCGCAAAAATCAATAAGGTTATTTTTGGCCGGTTTTTCACCTGAAACTCTTTTTAATTGGCTAGTGTGTTAAGGCGTTTATGGAAAGTGATTATTTTTGAAAATCTCTGGATCATTGAAAACCCTGGCCTGCCTAGGTTTATTAATTCCATTTTTAGCAGCTTTCGTTTTTCCGTAACTTAATGAAACAAAGTAAGCTGTGGCAATGATGGGAAGATCCAAGCCCCTAGACGGGTGATTGATGTGCGTCACGGCACCGTGGCTCTAGCCACGGCACGCCGCGATCTTATCGGCGTTTGATTGATTGGAACATGGCTAATGCGCATCTTATTAATGGCGAATCGAGCCAGGCCGCCCAACTTTAATGGAAAAAGTTACGGTAGGCGAAAAAGCCCTCCATTTTTTCCACAGTAACGGAGAAAAGCAGATTACTCCACGGTTTGCATTTCGCTTATTCATTTTTTGGTATAAGATGAGTGGCTCTTTCATTTTTAAACCTAAAAAATTACCAAAACTATTGTTTCGTAAAAATTCGCAATTTACAAAAAAAAATTGTTTGAGACCCTCATTTCAGGAAAACTATATTTGTTCCACCTTTACCCTATTTCATCCTGTTCACAAGATATAAACTGCGGTTCACTGATTCATCGACTAAGTAAATCTGATCAATGACTGAGACCGTAAAATCGACTTATTGAAATGAAACTTCTTTAGGTTGGGTTAGTTTGGGTTAAAGAATCCGCATTTAAAATTTTTGACCTGACATTTAAGCAAAATGTGTAGATATATAAATTTAGTTGCGCAAACTCTCATTGAAAAGGGTTTGAAGATCGAAAAATCGGTCTGCATCAGAAAATGTAGACTTTTTCGAGGCAAAATTTTACTTTTAGCATATCGATACGCATTGAATTATAGTCAGTACATACAGATTGCTTGTTCATATTGAAATTACCCTGCTCATTTTTCCCATTTTTGTATTATTACACTAACTATATAGATATCACACACCGTATTAAGTTTTATTTGCTACCTTTTTGTTGTAAACTAGGAATTGATAGGTAAATGCTATTATTTGTATAGTTTTTGATGCCCTATCTATGCCCCTTACGATTTACCGGTGTGCGCCATTTAAATGTTTTTAAATAAAATACGAAAGATTTATCCAAAATAGTAGTTTTTGGAACAATAAATGTGGTTGGTAATTAGATAGCTATACAGGATCGATCAAATTTTCTAACTTGTCAATTAAAATTGAAATAAATCAATAATTTACAAAAGAGCGGATTTCGACACATTTCCATAATGAATACAATCACAAACATTTAAACAGTGATTTTATACCTATACCCAAAAGTTTCAAAAACTAAAAGAAAATAATTCTCAGTTTCTCTTTTTTGTTGTGGCAATATGTGTGTCAAATTTAGTTTGTATAACCCAAACTAACCCAACCTAAAAATGACAATTTAATTCATTTCAAAAATTTAAAAACCATTCCGCCCTAAAGGCTTATATTTTCTATATTCCATATCCAAACTGATATATCCTATTTTTCCAGCATTCGAGAATCGATCGAATTTTATGTGCTTAAAAACCCACAGAGAGTTAGAAACTAACTTTCGGTGATATGATCAATGTGCCATTTGTGTGTTGTTATATTAATTTGTTTTGTTGACAGCATCCCCATTAAGTAAAAATCGTGTAAAATATTTTCAATTTGAACTCCAATAAAACATTAAGAATTAATTTATGAAAAAATGCAAACATTTCCGAGAATCCTCTGTATTATAAAAACACCTGGATCTATCACAAATCAAAGAAATTATTGTTTGATATTTGACAATATAACCTAAGATGAACAAAAATAAAATAAATTTAAAGATATCAAAGATCGGATTATTGAAAATTTTAGAAAATTTTAAACCTTTTATTTATCACTCTCCAGAACCTACATTTATATAAATTCAAGAAAACGACGCGACGTAGCGTTGGCTGATACCAGAAATCTTCAACGTATGAACGCCGAGAACCACATTTGAAAAACTCTTTTCGTTTTCTTTATAGTTAAATTTAAAGTTATTGTAAAACTTTCTTTTTCGAAAGGCCAGCAGTGTAGTTATGAGAATGTTGAATATAAGCCATGCTTTAGACTGATCCCATAAATCTTTGAATTACTACAAAATCTCAAACCATTCTCAATATTGACTCAATGTAAACATTTCAATTAAAACATTCATTGTTTATCGGCGAAAATTCGCCAACTTCAGAGAGCTAATTAACCACTTTCCTGCTAATTAGCACTCTCCGGCTCGATTACAGCTCTCAAACTCTCATCTGTCTCAGGAACAAAGAAGTTAACTGGCACTTCTTAGCGAAAGAGAAGGTTATCGTGCAGTTTGTCACTAAATTGTATGTTTGAGTGTTCATGGTGGATGATCCTGCCAGGATTTATGTGTACTTTGAGTACAGCAATAATGAAAAGTAATATGGTTTATACCTGACTATATTTTAATATTAGTCTTTAAATAAGGGAATTTAATACTGGATAGTGTGTTTATAGGCATTTATAAAACTTGTAACGTCCAAATCCTATTTGAATTTTCGGAGCGTCCACTATTTAGTAAGGCGTCGGTTTAAGAGAACACTAAAAATATTAAAGGTAGGTAATTTTTGCATATGTCTCGCAATAAGATAACTTTCCTACTGACGTGTCATATTACCGATTTTTTAATTTTAATTTTAGTGTTACAGTTAGGCACTGCGTGCGTAAAAGAGATTCCACACGCAATACCATAAAAACTGGCGCTTACCTCTACGATTTTCTAAAAATAAATTGTATGACATTTAACACAATCATTTATTAAAAATAATATCACTACGGTTACTTAAAATAAAAAGTTTCTGCATTTAGTGTCGTATTATAAATTGTTTCCTTACTTATCTGAATGGAGGTAAAATATGATGCAATAACTTTAGCTTCAGTTATTTTTCTTCTACTGGGAGATTCATCAGTTCTGATTTTCTCAGTATTTGTTGCTTCTTTTTCACCTGATGCTGTCCTTTTTTCTACATTCTACATATCCAACCCCCTTTGTCAGCACTATCATGTTAGCTCCTGCATCCTCTAAGAAAGTTGCTGAATACCATTGAAAATAATGCCCAGTATATTCTATTGCCAAAAGGAGGTCTAAAACTTTTTGGGTATTTAACAGATTGCATTTTTTCCTTCAGAAAGTGTGTAATATTTTGATTGTTTATATGTTGAAAGCAATCTTTGATAATCATTTATGATATTTCTAATAGGTTTACTTCATTGATGGAACTTTCGGTTACGGTAATCATTATCGGATCATTCGTCTTTATGTGGGGAATGCTTATTTTGATACTAATAGCTATATCTCTCATATCTTTCAAGTAACATGTTGTAGGTTCTTTCTTGCAACATGCACTGAAAATGCTAACAATTAAAACAACTTTCGCCAGTAAATAATATTTATAGTCAACTTCCTCGTTTAACTTCATGTTTAGAAAAACACGGAATTTTTTGCCCCCATAACCAATTGCTTCTCGTTTCAGGAATGCAAAAATATTCATATTTTTTTTTATCTACGCGTGTAGTTATGGCTCCTTAACATACAGAGCTTGTACACCGTCAATAATTTGGAAAAAAATCACCTTTCCGAAAATACTTCAAACTTTTTGCAGCTATGCATTTAGTATAAATGATTGAAACAAATATTAAACGTATGACAACGACTTAAAATTATACTTACTCTTTGCCTATGATCTTGCTTCAGGCACAAAGTTGCGTTGCGAGGGCACTCTTTAAATATCGAGAAAAAAATATGCGTAGGTTTAAGAATAACTGGAAGAAGAAGACCCTGCCTGTGTCGAGTGGTCCAATAATTATTAACTTCTCTTAATTGTTTCCTTAACCAGAATCTAAGTTCGTAGGCAAAAACTGCATAGCTAAAATTAGAAATTAAGTAACCGGCATTCTGCCGTAGGAAGGCTCGTTTTCTTTCTTCGCGAAGCCTCAAGCCTCTAATAACGACAATGCTATATGCCTGATAGGCAATCTATATACTATGGAAAGATAATAGGTGATCGATAGTAGAGATAATTCTTGTCTCTCTAAGGTATTAAGCATCAGTTTACCAGATAAGATACGATTACGATAATATAAGGTTATATTGAATAAAATACCATGTTTAAACTGGTCTATGCTAATTTAAAAGAAATTTCCTGTAACGCCACTCACGAGTTATAAGTTTGGTTGTATTTTTCTCTCCCACATAATGCTAAACGTTTAAGATAAAAAATTGTAGGAAAATTGTAAAATGGCGAAAAGAAATCGTACATTCTCCGTGCCTCGCTGGCATGGCCACAGACAAGATGCGAGATCCTCATAAAACTTTTGTAAGTTTCTTCGTGTAACATTCTTGATTTTTGTGGAACCAATGTAATCATTTCTGGCGTTTTTTTTTTTATATCACAGTCACTATCTGAGTCTTTTATTTTGATAAATTACAATGAAAAATAAAGAAACTCGACAAATATTTTGCTTGTTTTTTTAAGTGTTGTTTGGCATCAAACAGATAAAACCTAAAATAAGATGGAAAGTTAAATAGGGGTCTTTGGTTTCATGTTTTGGGTATGAAACAAAATATTTCGATTCCTTCTAATTTTTTGCTGCCTCGTTGGATGCCATTATGATTCTGAGAATCAGCATCGAAAGTTAATTGATTCGGCAACGGCTAAAACAGTCATTATTCATTTATAACGGTGGATATACCGTTTAATGTTTGCCAAAAATAATTGTGCTTAGATGTTGTGATTTACGTTTTGCGCAATTCGATGGAGGTTAAGGGCTTTCTGTTTTGTGAAAATATCATCCTGCTATCTAAACAAAAAAGGACACGAAGTTTGGTCGAAAACCGCAAAAATTCTTGGGATTTCTATTATATTATATTTCAGTTAACTGTTCCATCCTGGAACGGAGACGGAGACTAGACAATGTAGGGACACTTAAATTTGTTTTTTTTTATATTGGCTTTAAATCCCGACATTAAGATTTCTTATTTCAACTGGAATATTTTTCTAAATCTGAATAGCGCTGAAAGATATAGAATTGTATATTATGTCCTTTATAAATAAATTATCTTAAAAGGTGATTAAAGAATTATTTACTATATTTTTGGTGTTGTCTTTTTAATTTGTAAATAGCAACAAGCTATTTAAAATATATATAATAAGCAAAAACGCAATCCAAGAGTCATTGATATATAACTTTTGTAATTTGTCATAGATAGTGATTATTTTTGGGGCATAAATATTTCGTTATAATTTTAGCATAAAAATTAGATGGATTTTTGAAAATATATGTTTTTGAACATTGCAAGATAAATAAAAGTTAAATAAACTTCTGGAATAATTTGATATTTTTCACGAATTTTAAAGCTTATAGCATTTACACAATGTTCTTTTAGAACCTCTTGTTATGATAATAAGTGGATTAATCTAATTCTAAAATCTAACATCACAATTTTTGACAATTTTCAAATTATTTCGTTTAAAACAAGTTTAATTGAAATTAGCGCCCTTCTTAAAATTAATCTGCAGCTGTAGTTAATTTCATTCTACAGTTTTATGTAAATAAATACAGTAATTATTTGCATACCTGACGGATGGCGCTTAGGTCAAAATATAAAGTGGAGGCAAAACAATCCCGCAACGAATAGCATTACAGTTTTCATTATATTCTATTTGTAATGTACGGGAATACTGGGAGAGTAAAATATACCAGACGTCTTTGGTTTTACACGTCTTTATTTATACAGGGTGGTTATACATATTTTGACCCATTATGATTTTAAATAACTCGTAAACGAAAAAAGCTATCGAGTTGCGGTTTTCACTGAATAATTTCATTTTGGTGAATTTTTTTTTTAGTATATGTCATTTTATTTTGACAACCGGAAGTACCGAGAACAAAATGGCCGAATTTTAGGTATAGAACAACTTTGTTATTTTAAATGGGACACCATGAGAAAGTATCTCAAAATCTTAAGGCTTGTTCTTTTCATTTTTCAAAAATATATTCCATGTTATAATTATTTTTTTTAATAGTGGATTTATTGAGATCCAAAAAACTGCATATCGATAAACATTTAGGGGTTAATGTTATTTTTGAGAAGTCGGCTATGGAAACAAATTCACATTATCCCATAAATGTCAGTGTCGATCACTTTTGATGCATTCTTTCGAAGTCGAAGTGTGAAATGATTTTGAGTGAAAACGGGAAACGTGTGATAATGTTTGCAGAAACTCAGTTAATAATAACATCTCAAAGAAGATTTAGGAATATGTTTAATAAAACTCCACCCACAAATAACGCAATTAAAACCTGGTACAGAAAATTTTAGAACACAGGTTCTTTAACACGTAGATTAATGTTTTGTTATGCGCTTGGGCCGTTTACTAATCAAATTATCACTACCGAGATCATTACCTATGGAACCAACTTCTAGCTGCACATCTTGTATATTACCTGTGTCGGAATGAACTATATAGAAGAAGCATTATTCTTAACAGAATCAGCGTCGCAGTGCTTTGTAACCATTTTTCCAACATGAAAAGATTCAGTATGATAAAATTTTCTTAGCTAATTTAGATGTCTTTTCCATGTAATATTATTAAGCTCTGGTTTTTTTTCAATGTATACGTTGCGCAACCTATTCTCTTAAAAATAATGCCCTTGATCCAGGAATGCTTTGGAATATGGAATAATACGATATGTTCTTACAGCTACATGTACTCCAATACTAAATTCTACAGATCTATGGCCTCTATAATACATTTGTTGTTTCCTTGCTGTACTGAAACCAGATTTTTTAAACAGTTACTTTCCAAATAATTTTTTTGATTTATATATTTCTTGTTATTTGGTTGTACTAAGTCGAAACAAGTGCGTAATTTACGACTAAACATTAATTGTGCAGGACTAGCTCCTATAGTACAGTGATCAGTATTTCTGTAGTCCAAAAGAAAATTATTTATTGCATGATTTAAATCAAACTATGTGGGCTTCCCCAACGCATTTTTTAAAGCATTTTTTTATAGTTTTCACCGAATTTTTCGCTGCTCCGTTCGAAGAAGGGTGAAGCGGAGGTGAACTCATGTGCACATTGCCATTTTGGGACCAAAATGATTGAAATTCTTGAGATGAAAAAGAGGCCGCGTTATTAGTAACGATGGTATGCGGAAGCCCATACTTAGCAAATAATGATCTCAAAACATCAATTGCCATTTTAGATGTAATTATGCCCACTGGAAATACTTTTGTCCATTTAGAACAATCAAAAATTGTTTATTCAGGAAAGGCCCCATAAAATCCAAATGCAATCTCGACCACACCTCGGAAGGGTATGGCCAAGTATTTAAAACCGCCTTATTTCGCGATTTCTTATTTACTAAACAATTTTCACAAATTTTACAAATTTCTTCAATATTTATGTCCAGTTCAGTCCAGCCACCAAAAGTAAGATATAGCCAAACTTTTCATTTTGACCACCCCCATATGAGTAGCATGTAACTGTTTTAACATACTCCGTTGCAAGCACCTAGAAATTACTATTTGGTTGCTACGCAACAAACAATCAGATTCTAAACTTAATTAAGTTTTTATTTTTAAATTGTTTTTAAATTTTTCCTCGACTTTCTGGGGCCATCCTGCTGACACAAACGCCTTCACTCGTTCAAACTTTTTGTCATTCAACGTTTCCTCGTGAGCCAAATCAAACTTTATTGGAAAATCGACATTGTTAGAAAAATAGTTTATAAAATTTATTTCAAAACTGTCACTATTTTCAAACTTTCCGTCCATCGGTAAACGCGACAAAAAATCTGCGCAGTTTTCCTCTGATTTTACAAATAAAATATTATAATCGAAATTCATCAAAATTAGCGCCCACCTATGTAATCAATTTGCCGAAAATTACGGAATCCCTTTTGTTGGATTTTAAATGTAGGTTAAAGGTTTATGGTCTGTTAATAGGGTGAATTTCTGTCCGTAAAAATATTTAAAAAAAATGTGTTACCCCCAAAATCCAGTGTAAGACCCTCTTTTTCTATTTGACTCCATTTTTCTTCCTCGTTGGAAAGTGTGCGGCTTGCGTACCTATGCTATTGGTGGTTTTGTGCCATCTGACATTAAGATAATAAGATATTTAATACTAAACTAACCTAAACTAACCCAAACTAATTTTACACACTTGTTGCATAAAATTGAATAGAAATTTTATTTTTAGTTTTTATATATTATTTACTTATTTTTTAATAAAATTATTGATAAAACAAGGTCCCCTACACCACTGGCCTTACTTTGAGTAGCAGGTGTCCTATAATATATTTTTTTCCGAGGCGGAATCAATTTGGATATTGCACTTTTTCAGATAATACATCCGAGTACTTTTTCCAATAAGCCGGGATTAAGAGATGACATACTGCCGACGGCGTCGTACAAATTACGTAAATGCAAAACTGACAAGACGTATGATGTGTCATTTATAGCAGAGACATATTATTTAACTTTCAGAATAATGTATGATTACCCGATTTAATTCCGTATTTTTGCAGGTCTGAAGGATGTTAGTTATGTCTATAGAATTTTTGTTAACAAGTAGAAAACTTCTTTATTATTCGATGTTATCGAAAAAGTTAATTTAACTAACCCTTTGTTAACTTTTTGAAAGAGCAATTTTTCAGATTACGTTATTATTCGATTTTCAGCGAAAGTTATTGTTTATAAAAAGTTTTAATTCGTTTGAAACTCAGAACGACGTCATTTTAATTACACGAATTTACTCCGCCAGAAAATTGCACCTTAAAATTGTAGAAGTCTCATAGGTAACTTTTTCGAAAGAACAACGTTTTAAGGTTGAAAATGTTTGATTCTCGGCAAATGTAATTCTCTTTAAAAGCGCTTATATGGGTTACGGATGTAATAACATCAATTCGAATTTTCGAGGAATTTTTCAAATTATTTATTAAACTTTTTATTTGCAAATAGAAGAGGGCCTAAAATTAGTGTCAATATGTAATACACATTATTTTGTTCATCAAGCAACAAATTAGAAAGAAAAAAGTATTTCATTAATCCAAAAAATTAAAGGCATAACTCGAACTCGAAATTACTCTTTAGTCAGGCCCTCATTATTTTCAATGCATTTAATCAACTTGGACTGAAATTTTCAAATCTTATTTCCTAACTGATACCCCTGTAGGTTTTCACATTCTTAATTAACTTCATTCGCTGCTTGATGTGTGATACGGTCACTTTCAACAATATTACATTTTCTCCATTTTTGCAATAATTAGTCAATTATCGTAATTTACCCCGAGATCTTAAGTCTTCACAATTTACAGCCGATGTTTCAAAATATACCGAAAAGTAGATATTGAAAAATATGTAAAATGTAATTTTTTTAAATAAGTTGACTGTAGCACACCAGATAATATATTTTATTATTTAAATGCGGTCTGCATAAAAATTAAGTTTAAATGAGAAAGGGCGCTTGCTTAGGACCACAAGACAGAAGTGAAAATATCAACAAACAAGTCGAGATTAATATTATGAAATACAAGTATTTTTTGTGTTCTATATTTCGAAATAGGATCCAAACTTACTAACATCTCTGGCTTTTTTGAGTCCAGTGTTGAAATCTATAAATTAATTCCCTATTCACTTCTGTTATATTGGCAATCAGTTCAGGATTTGGAAAAAACCCATCTGTAAGTGTTTCCGTCGTTGCATGTGTCCATCCCCTGTTTGACAAAATCAACTTTTAAGTCCAATTTTTCCTAATTTTTTTCTTTGTTTCATTATGATCATCTTTAGTGTTTTTGTCTGTCCTCCACTTTCGATTTTTTTTATTGTAGGCAATATTTAATATATATTTTATAAACTTTATAAGTGCATGCAGTGGCTGCAGTCCAAAACTATAAAAAAAAAATTCTTAGTTCCTTAGATCGGCACTTTTCAATTCAAGTAAGTACTTTTATCTCAATGGCCAAACCCAGGGCTTTGCAAATGCGACATACTGCCATTAATTGATATCTGCTATTTATTTGAGCATTTTTTGCGTCAATCATTGTCAAAAGAAGGATGCGTTTCATATTGATTATCTTGGCATTATTTGGCATTACATGCATATTTTTTGGTATCAATCTGATTTGAAATTCGACCGTTTTAACCTCTTTTTTCGTATCTTCAGTAGTTTTTTTTTGCACTCAAATTTTATTGGCCTAAAAAACCTTGCTAATGACGGTGTTGTATTTTCCCAAACATGTTCATCCCCTTTCTCTGTTTCGAGTAATCTTAAGAGCACCAAAGAAATAAAAACAGATTTATCATTTTCAGTAAACTTCCACTTATATTCGTTGTGGCTAGACGATCCATCGCACCCCCATTTTGAAATTAAAGACAGTTCTTCACCTACACTTAAAATTTCTTCTTCTTACTTACTCCACATAATTCTTTTCACAGTATGATCCAGGAGAGATTGCAATGGAACGCTAGCTGATTGTTCTATTACCTCAATATTTTCTGATTAAAAAAAACCGCCCCCAATGCATTGACGTATCACGAAAAAAAATTTTTTTTAATATTTTTGGAATCTTGGGCAGAGTCACGTACTGGCATTTTGAATGTTCAGCCACGGCACATATAACAACCAGCAATATCACATCTTCTTTTTTTGCATCTGCGCAAGTCCGCGCGCAAGATATTTCTTGGTAGGAAATCCGTCAAACTGCCGCCAGCGGCGTCGTGTTTTTACGACTGGTTTATTTTATTGCTATTGGCGTTAAATCGAGACTATAGGCGTGTATTTGTCAAATAATTGATATTGTGTAATGCAAAAAGCCATGGTGTTTAAGCAATAAGAACTTGTACAAACCAGAGACATTCTTCCAAGAAGAATTTCTTTAGATTTTCTGCTCATACAACAAGGTATACATATATTTCATAACTCATTAATATTTGAAATTTTATATTACGGCTTTGTTAAAGGAAAATCATACTTAAATATTTCAAATCCAGCCCTGACTTTTCCTACCCAACTGACATTAGCAAGGTCAAATTATAAATATAGCAATAATATGCAATTTTTATTGAAAACTGTTACACCGGATGATACAGCTTTCAGTATTTGAATAAGTTATGAGAGTGATAACGAATCCAGGCCTGGTACTTCAACATCTATGCTTTCCAGACCTGGTACTTCTACTTCTGCAGAAGCTTACAAGTTCGGCAGCTTCGGAATCTGCAACATCGACAAGTCGGTTGGGAAAAAGAAAATAAAATCCTGTCGATGCAGATATAATAAAAATAGTCCAATCGCCTACATCATGTACTGAATCTATTAATGATGAAAACAAATCGTTCCTATTTTGTATTTTACCAGCCATGCGACGGATGCATGAAGATGATAACTGGGAATTTAGAATTGCTTGAAGTTTTGAAATTAGTTCGATATAGTAAATCACAGCGCGTAAGACACACGTCCACCAACACTATATCACTTGATAATATCAAGATGTCAATGAAATGTCAGAACACAATCAAGCGATCATTGATTTGTATAGGAGTAGATAAGCAATAGCCGCCTGTCGCACTACTCAAAAGTGGCAACCTATGGGCGAAAAAACAGGTTTCTGCGCATGACAAAATCGACGCAAAATGGAAAAACGTAAACGAAGAATATACCGTTTTGTCATGCGCACTAAAACACTTGCCGTCTCAGCAGGCGTCGGTCAGGATCGAACTTGGCTTTTGTCTTTGACGTGTTTTCGTTTTGACGGCGCTGCGTTTTGAGTTAATAATTCGAGTTTTTACTTTTTTTACTTTCTTTGGACCTAGTGTCTGTAGTTGCTTAATTAGTTTTAGTTTAGTGCTTCACGTTTGTGGTTTGTGCGTACCCTATTTTGATTTTCGTTTAAATTGAACAATACGCACATAAACAGTGGGCGATGCAACCAAAATAGAATCCCGAAAGTGTATGGTTGTGTTTTGTAGTAGTAGAGGCAAAATACCCGGGATTTCCTATTTCAAGTAAGTCTAATTATTATAAGTATTACTTATTTATACCTTATTGTTTGTTTCACTATGCTAACTGGGGCTCATTTCGCAATCGGCAAGACTCCTCTACCGAATATTTGGTGAAATAATCACTTTCGAAGTCCGGGCCTGCCTATTTACCTTCACGGTGCAACAGCTAGCTCCTACTAATTTTCTAATGCGCAAGTCCAAATTGAAATCACTTTGTTTACATTTCGCGGTCGTAAATTTGCCATATTTGGTCTATTTATTGCTTATCCACTCCTATACAAATCAATGGTAGCGATACAGATAATATTTTAGTATCACGCCAAGAGGACGAAGCAGCAGTACAATCTATTAAAGAATTAGTTAATTATGGTCAAGACTATCAATAATATGTAACTTTCAATATATTACTTTAAAATAAAATTTTCAAATTTAGAAAAATATATATTTACTGTCAAAACAATTTTTTTGTCCTGCACAATAAATAGTATATTATTTTATATGGAGGAAAAGTGATACTTTTTATGGCGCGCTCGTGTTTAACAACCGAACGGAGTGAGGCTGGTAATAGAGAGCAAGCCATGAAAAGTAACCTTTCCTCCAAATAAAATATGCTGTTTTTTCTTCAAATGTCGGCAAATTAATGCAAAAACATCTCTTTTTAATAGTAATAATATCTAATTATTATTAAAGATAAGTGGGTTCGCAAGGCGGCTTAGACCGGTGTCGATGAATAGGCACATGTTGTTGCTATAGTAATGTAACATAAAGCTGTCAGTGGACACTGTCAACAATAATTATTTTTTAAGATTGCGTCTCCTATTGCGTTTTAATTCCGTATTGATAAGCAGTTATTGAGTAAGATCGATTAAATAATAACCAATTTGTTCCTAAATTGGTGATTTTTAGAAATGCAGTCACACATTGAGTGATAAATACAAATAGTAGTTTAATAAATCTTGAGGTGTTGACGCTTATTTTGTTGCCTGTTTATATTGTATCTATGTTGCTATGACAACACTTTTACCTCCACCTGCGGAAAAGTGAAAAGTAAAGCTCCGGCGGAGGAAAAGCGAAACTTTACGGCCGCCGACACAGTCGAGTAATGACGGATTTACTGACGTTTGAAGAAAAACATACATACCTTAAAAATGTAACTGCAAGCATTTCAGTTGGTGGACTGCACGTCCTAATGTTCATGTCTTGAAGTCTAATTGTATCTACTAAGCCACATAGCAAAAAATCGAAAGTAGTTGTGGACATACGAAAGTAATTAAAGAAACTTTTATCGCCCTTTCGCAGTTTATCGTACAATACATAAAATGCCCCTGTTATATATCTTTCCCTTAGGGAAGGATGTATCCAAAAGTGTTTTGTTCTTCTACGCCTTCGTACATATAACAATAATGCAAGAAAATATTGCTTTTCTACTTGGGGAGCCATGGCGATGTTGATTTTAAGCTGCAAAATGGTTATTACTGGTCCGAAAATAACGAGTGTAGTGGATCTTCCGTTACGCACTTCCGACATCGCACGTAAATGTCCGTCATCCGAGTTCGGATCGGAACGTGGACAAACCGCCTCAGTCACTTTAAACACTCGTTAAATTAATCAGTACTTTGAATTTATAATGACATTAATTGGTGTGTTATATTATATCAAAACTGTGATTAATTTAGTAATGAGTAATCGAAGTTCAAAATAGCTACCCTAAGGGCGTCACTGTAAACCGAAAAATTTGGGAATCACTTCAATGATGATCCTTGACGGGCAAGTTCCGAATGAAATGAATATTATTACCATCACCGACTGCTCTTTGCGTCATTCGCTGAATTGCCCTCCACGTCAGGCTGAGTGTCAAGAGCTGGCCGAAGTCCCTTCGAATTTGGGTCGAAAAGTTTTTAGACGAGAGTCGTTTGACAATGGAATTATGGGAGCTGATTACGAGCATGAATTTGTTCAAACTATTTTTGTTATAAATAAAATTATTTTTTCTGTGAGTAATTAATGCATTTTTAAAAAGAGGAACGTATGTATCCATTATCAAATATATGTTTTTTTAATATTTTTTAATATAGGGAATAGGGAGCCTGGGGTTAAAAGGTTCAAAATGTTGATGGTTTGAGTTTAAAAAATAAATAAGCGTAATACGAAAGTATCCATCAAACTGCAAGGAAATATGTAATTTGTGAGCCCATGATCTGAATCCTATTTAAGACAATGCTTTACTGTTAATAAGAACATTCTTTATAGTAGGCTATACGTTTGTTATACGAAGACGCTAGGGATAATAGGAACCAATGTACAAATGTTCTTATTACACTCCATAAATCTGCAAAATGTCTCCAACGCAACGGTTCAAAAGATATTAGCTGTTAAAAAAATAAAAGTCATATGTAGTGGTATCTTTTAATTATTTATTTAGAAAAGTATAGTAATCATGAGATCTTACTTACTATGAGGTTTGTTAAGGTTTATATGTAACTTTGAATATGTGTTAAATGTTTAAGGAAAAGATCTATAACAAAAAAAAGTAACATCTTAAAATTGCAGTGATGTCCATTTTAATTTAAATTTTAATAATAGTTGCAATTTAAATTTAAATAACTAGTTTAAATTAAAGTAATAGATTTTGTTCTCTTTTCTTGTTTTGTTCCACTAGTGGTTTTTAGTTGCTCATTTAATTTTTGTCTTTTACCACTCCTTTTATTTTCTTTTGCTTTCTCCACCCTATCTTATCTCTCCATTTCTCCGTATTCCACTGATATGCGCATTGTGTTATGGTTACAGACCTGAGCACTTTCAAATATTGTTTTAACTGCTTTTCATTCTCTGGGGCTAAGTCAGTATTTCTACCATCTCCTGTAACATTGGGATTTAATTTTCCCCTAGCTTTTTAGTTCACGTGGACCTTGGTACCTTGTAAAATTTAGCAGTTTCGGCATAGCCTAAAGAAACATATAGCTGCGACACTTAAGCGCGGCACCTTTGATAGGCGAGGACCAACTTTATCACTATGTAGTGGGAAGGAAATAAATAAATCTATCTTGAGGTCAACCCCCCGGCAATCATTAGTGAAGTGAGCCGTACTCAAATTTTTTGGGACTTTATATACTAAAATTGTTACTCTCCTCTATTATTTTATTTAAAGTTTCATTACAAAATATATGATTTATAAAATACTGCTTATTTCGAGTAGAGAATAACCAATTTTTTGATCCAAAAAACTGCATAAAGAGAGCCAGATATTTATTTAAACATTACAGCTGAAAGAAATAGTTAAAACTGTCTTTTGAAGTGAAATTAAGAATGGCGAATGTAGATTACTTGTAGTAAGTACAGCATTCTTGAAAGAAAAGTCAATTACCTAAAGAAAAATATAATTGAGTTACATATTATTTTGATAAATTACGATCAATAAATCAACTCATTTATGTAGAAAATTATTTATTTTTTAACGTTATAACACACATATATTAAATTGAAATTGAAATAAACTCACATGAATATAACTATAATAGAATATAAGCTCCAAGATAATCTTCAAATAAATATCAACAAGATCTATACACAACAAAAGTTTTTTTATATGAGATTTTATTTTGCACAAGTAGTTACGGTTTTAGACGAACTTGTTGTAGATCTGCAGTAATAATTTTGAAAATTTTGATTTATCTAGTTGTTCTCTTCTAAGCTTAAAAAGATCTTATATAAGTACATAATTTTGTTTTATATAGATTCTTAGCAACCTGCACAATTTTATAAACGTATTATGTACGATTTTGCATATTTTTTCGTAACAGCTTTTTCATTTTATTCGCTAGATAAAAATATTGTCAAGATGGTGAAATGAAAGTAAAGTTTTGATATGGCTATAGTTCATGAACTAGTTTATGCATGAAGTGCACAATTACGCTAAATCGGAGCAACATGTACCGTGCGTTCAATTTATCTTGATAACATTTTGATTCGCTGTAACTTTTTTGTTTTTAAAGATATCAAGTTAATCAAAAAAGCAAAAGGTAGGGTTGGTAGCCAAGTTGTTTTCTAAGTTACATATAAAACAAAACACTAACGATTTTCTGACATATCAGCCTACACTATATTTTTTTAAATGGAACACCCTGTATATTACTACATTTTTGGAATCTCTAGAGAAGTCAAAACACATTTCGTATATAATATCTTTAGGTATTTACGAAATATTGACAGTTGAAAGTCGGGCATTTTGACATTTTGATAGACTTTAAATTCTAAACCGCGCGAGAGCAAAGAAAACGGTTTGCATATTCTGTCTTAGGTTTTCATGAGCTATCGAATGATAGCAACTTTGAATTTAACCCGCGAATAAAACTAACTGGAACTTTTAAACCTCCGGTTAAATTCAAAGCCACTGTCATTCGATAGCTTATGAAAACCTAAGATAGAGATTTGCGGTTTAGATTTTAAAGCCTGTCAAAATGTCAAAATGCCCGACTTTCAACTGTCAATATTTCGTAAACAGCTAAAGTTAGGTATAGGATATTATACACGACATGTGTTTTGATTTCACTAGAGAGTCCAAAAATGTAGTAATATACAGGGTGTTCTATGTAAAAAATATATAGAGTAGGCTTTTATATCAGAAAATTATTGGTGTTTTGTTTTATATGTAATCTAGAAAAAAACTTGGCTACCCACCCTACATTTTGCTTTTTTGTTTACCTTGGTATCTTTGAAACCAAAAAGGTACAGCGAATCAAAATGATATCAAGGTGCTGATCAAATCTGAAATAATGGATATATCTGGATAACGATCGACTTTTACGAAAAACAACCAGCAAAAACAATGTTTTTGAGACCTACACATTTATTGTAGAGTCCGAACTGTTTATTGTCAAACGAAATCTTTTGCACTTTCTTATCTTCCACATAACCACAACCTGGAAAATACTCCCCACCAAACCGTAAATTTCGTATCTCTAGATAATTACTAAATAACTAAGATAAGAAGATGCAAATCGTTTCGCTCTAAGTTAAACAGATCAAATTCTTCAAGGGTTTAAAGTTACAACAATTTCAAGGTTACTGTTTGAAAACAGTTGCATTTAAATGGAAGGAATGCTATTCGACATGCTACATGAAATTTATCTAGAATTTTTAGAAGAATTCGAAAATCGGAAAATATGTCCCGCTCTTTTGAGACCTTTTATATAGAAATATAATTCAATAATATTGTCAAACTAAAATCAATATGGTTAAATGATGAAATGGTTGTAAGACTAATAAAAAAATTAGAAACATGTTATTTCTATAAAATGTGTATACATATGAAGGGTATAGGGGAAAAATGATCTAAGCGCCATTTAGGAAGCTTTTTTATTATTGACTTCACAGAAAATTTTATTCTTGATAAAAGTTGGTGCTTGGAAAAAAACTAATTTTGACAATGCTAAATTAAGGATAAGTTATACAGGGTACTCAAAAAATACGAAAATGATGGTTAAAAAATCAAAAACTTTGGAATATCGGAAAATCTTCTACAGAAAAAAATAAAGCTCGTATTAAGATAAAAATAAAAGTCAAATACCATTTTTTCCAAAAGTGCATCGTTGCGGAGTAAATCCATGTCAATTATTGAAAAAAAACGCTTTTTCTTTCTTAATATTTTCCTTATTTTTTTCAGCAACGATGTACTTTTGGAAAAATGGTATTTGACTTTTATTTTTATCCTAATAAGAGCTTTATTTTTTCTTTAGAAATTTTTCATATTCCAATGTTTTTGTATTTTTTAAGTACCCTGTGTAACTTATCCTTAATTTAACATTGTCAAAATTAGTTTTTTTCCAAGCACCAACTTTTATCAGGAATAAAATTTTCTGTGAAATTAATAATAAAAAATTTTCCCATAAGAAATGTGACTTAGATTGTTTTTCCCCTGTACCCTTCATATATATTTTATGAAGGTTTCCATATTATTAATTTTCGATTATTTTTGGGCTCTTTAAATTTTGTAACATATTCCGATACGTTTTAGTCCGTTTTGGTGCTTTTGGTTAGTTTGGGTTAGTTCAATCAGCTTTCGTTTAGTTTTAATTTATTTTAGTCATTTGAACCCGGTTCCGATACATTATAACCAATTTTAATGTTTTTGGTTAGTTTTGGTTAGCCGCCAAAATTGGGTCGTTTAATCAACTATCGATTACTTTCGGTTCCGATACGTTATTACCAATTTTAGTGTTTAGGATAGTCGCCAAAATTGAATTAATCTGGGTTAGTTTTAACTTACTTAATATTATTTTTAAACAATTCCGATACCTTTTAGCCCGTTTTGGTACTTTTAGATACTTTTGGTTTGTTTTGGTTAGTCTTTCAATCAAAGTTTGGTTAGATGAGTCCGTAAAATAGCTATTTTTGGGAGCGTATGACAAAAAGAGATTTTTTCTGATGCCCAATCTAAATTTTGCAACTCTGAAATAGCAATTGAAAATGTTTGTTTTTAATAAAGATGAGAAATTCTATAATATCGGGTTATGAAACGTTGTGGATATAAATGTGGCATTTAAATATTTTTCCAAAATTTTTAGGCTTGCTTTAAGATGAAAAATCTACCCTGGTTCTTATTTACCCATGTTCTTATTACCCCAGTCTCCCTATGTATTATGATTGCAATAAAATTATCGGGGTCATTTGCAGCAAGTGCATCAAAATCATCAGTAGTTTTATATGAAAGTGTATTGTCTTAAAACGGCATTAATTTGTTTTCATATTTTGACCAGTACGAAAGCCAAGAGCTCTTTTAACAAGCTGTGAAAATAAACGCATGCAGTTTTTTTAAGGCAAAATACATACACGAAAAAGTATCTGGTTATTTTAGGGGAACATATCCCGATTAAAAATATATTTGATCACATCAAGAGTTCTCGTTTCAGTTTTATTCAAGTTAAAAGTCACAAGAAAAATATGTTGATTTAAACTAATAAAGTATTTCAAATACTTGTCGAATTTGATAATCACTGATAAAAAAACGTCAATTTTTAAATACATACACACACATAAAAGTATCTGCAGTGTAATTATGGATATTTACCGTGCAATCATTTTATGCGTGCATCAAAATTACCGATAATTTTTTATGACAGTGTGTTGTCTAAAAGCTATATGAGTTCACTTTCATAAGTCATGAAAATTAACAAATGTAGTTTTACTTATTCTTACACGAGTGGTATTCGTTAGAATAAGTGACTTGAAATCCATCTGACAACTATCGGGGGTAATATTTTTGAATGGCTGGTGGCAAGTAGTGTAAACTATTTTATACTGAGAATTTCCTTGTAATAAAGCAATGCACACATAATATGTTCAGGCATATTTAGCAATATTCGCTTATATTATTATAATTTATAAGACTGATACCTCGACTAGATTAAATATGAATTTGAGAAAACACTTTATGCAAAATCAGTCGCTTATTATAGCGTTTTAGCATTGTAACGTCACTGGCCGTTGACCTATCGATAAAATCTTTTTCAATGGATAATTCAAAAAAATTACCGCTGTAAATCATCAGTATTGCGCTCTTCTTAGGGCAACTTTTATACATGACAATTTTTCGAAAATTGCATCCCATTATGATAATTTTAGAGTATAAGAGCTGTTGTTTTCAATAATAAATACAACACTATCAATAAACAATAAAGTACATGCATTTTGTTGTTAAAATATTAATTTTGGCAGTGGAATGAAATGCTCATCATAATATAAATGAGGGAAAATTTGGACGGCTTACAATAACTTTTTACTTAATATGTTTCCAAAAAATTACGAATTTTAGTCTTGCATGAAATATTTACATATAGGACGTGATTCCCTGATAGCCCTTGTGTTTTAAATAAGAATGATATTTTTCAGGAGGCAGTGATTTATTTATCAAGATTTGCTTTTTGTCAAAAACTAAATTTTTATAATCTGTTACAAACCCCATCCGAGAACATACTCTATATTCCGGAGTCAAAATAACCAATGAGCTGGTGCTGGTGTGTAATTCTCCTAACAATTTTTATCGGTGACATGAAAGTAGCAACAATTTTCCAACTTCTATTTATTGTCGAATATGTTAGAATTCGGTAGCAAGTAACTCTTGTCGAATTATATGAAAAACATGTCGCGCCGTAAATATAAAGTGCGATTCGAACACCTTTCATGCGATTCGACTGAGGAATATCGGGGCATATGTTGCGAAAATATTATCGCGACTCGCGAATTACGACTTTGCCTCACTTCGAAACGCTTTTAATGTCGCCGGAATCGAACGTGCGAGTTTTAAAATAGAGCCATTATATTTTCGGAAGGGAAAGTTATGTGCACACGATCGATTTCTATAATGTATGTATGTATACCTGCTTGGCAACATTCAGGCCACATTCAAGAATATAGAAGCGCGGAAACTGAAAAATAGACCTTCTACTCCTATTCTTTAACAAGATTCATTAAGATTTTTCATTATGATACAATTCTATAATCAATAAAAATTGGTGCTTTTTGCAAATAATATCCTTGAAAATATGGAATATTCGAAATGAAATTGTGAATTTAACTCCACCGGAAATTGTGGAATAGGCTAAAAAGCAGTAAACAATTTATGGCCCGTAAAATCAGGAAAAAACAAAGTTATTATCTAATGTTTAATAATTTTTTAAAATTGGTATGTTGCTGCTATTTTTTATTATTATGACTGGTCATAGAAAAAAAATGATATATAAACTTTTATTTGTTGGCTATATCGACAATCTAATTCATTACGACACTCACCTACGTCTAGTGTCCTAATTCTCAAACTTGTATCTTTACACGTGTCCATTAATTCTCATTGCATAATATGCAATAATTAATGCATCAACAATAAAATGTTATACACGTTAGAACAAAATAAGATATGGTTATGAGGTCACATCCGCTTGCACATTTTCGTCCCGTTTACTGAAATTTACCCTCATACCGCCGCGTAAGGTGTTTACACATAAAAAATTAAGATAAAATGGACACACTGGATGGATTGGACTGAAGGGATCTAAATAATATTTGGCCTATAATAGATGAGTTATAGGCCAAATATTATTTAGAACGCCTTACGCGGCGGTATGAGGGTAAATTTCAGCAAACGGGACGAAAATGTGCAAGCGGATGTGACCTCATAACCATGCGTAGTGATTAGGTTTTTTCTAACGCTAGAATATAGGCAGCCAATGTCAATTAAGTGATTGCCTATATTCAGGCGTCCCGCAGCCTAAGTTGGCATTATATTTTCATGTCGATGAAGTCGATATAGGAGATGTTTACACATCAGTGTATCGAGTACTCGCAGATCCACTCAATTTTTATTATTAAATAGAGACTTATAGTAGCATCGATAAAGAAAATAAATTAAGGATATCTTTATTTAACGGAAAAATAATTATTGTGTTATACACAATATTTTATCCGCTATTTCTTAGCCAAGTCTGGGTTGAATAACTAGTCCACTGAATCACCAGAGTCCAGAGTTTGGGATGGAAGAATCGCAGTCCTCTTGTGGCGCCTATATTTTCAAGTACATATCCTGTCATATTGTTCTTTTTTATTTCACATTCACTCACAAAATGAAATGTGGTATTTAGCACCATTAAAGTCTTTATTACAATTATTGGTTAATAACAATAGAACTAGTTTTTCCAAGAAAAAACACAAATATTTTTTAATTACTTTACGCACTAGTGCGTAAAATATATTATTTTACGCACTGCACTAAATGTCAAAAATAAGTCGCACTAGTGCGTAAAGTAATTTATTTTACGCACTGCACATTAAAAAGGCATATTTTACGAATCTTAGAGAGTGCGTAAAGTATTTAACGACGCACGGCAATAGAAAAAATATATTGTATCGTTTTTGTGACATATATTATACTACGTTTCTTAAGTAAAAAAGTTTCTACTTTAAATTATTTGTTTATAAATAGGACCAAAAATAAATCCTTTTATAAAAAAAATCAGAGACAATCAAAAATAATTATTAAACAAAAAATACTCTTAATATTATGGCCTTACACAACATACAATTGAAAAACTATGTTTTTATATAGCTATTCGATGAATCTTAATGCTTTTGAATTGATGGAACACATCAGAAGGATCTATTTTTTACATAATTGCCTTCTATGCTTCATAGGGTGGTGCTGCGAAAAAAAGCATTTTTTGAAAATTCGATTTGTAATAGTGCGCAAAAGTTGCCTTGCCATCACCAAAAAAAGATGTCTATTTACAAAATCATCTTCTGCCATCTATCATCCTTTAAATATTTTTAAAGGGTATTAAAAAAATAATTCAGTCATTTTGCAAAAATATAATGATTTTAAGTTTAACCCAAACTAACCCAAACTATCAGTCTTAATTACATAACGCGTTGATCAAGACATTTGATTTTCTTGAAATATCGATAGTAGAAATAACAATTAAAGCGAAAAACTTTGCCTTTATTATGTCATTAACAATTGATTTTCGTATATGAGGTAATAATACATTTCAAATTTGGTTTTGAATTTGGGGAATCGGGTAAAGAAAATTCTTATTTGCACTTAACATATGATTTGCTAAAATGACATCATATTTTTTATAAATTCTAAAGTCTATAGAGTTACCTATATTTTTGCAGTCACCTATTCCTTTGTGATCTCTTGAATGTATATTTTGTTTTTCAAAAATTCTATTACTCTAACTTCCGTATTAATTTAACGATTTTTTCTAATATCATCATTTTCAACGCGTAGTTGCTCATGAATAATGGATTTGATTTAATTAGTCTTCACTTAGTAATTATACGTCTATTTTGCATCTTGCGAAGATAATCACTCTCTTCATATAATTTTATTTTTTCAGTCCCTTTCTTAAAATTTGAGAATATCACCCCAAACCGAATATGTATTTAAACTAAACATTAACCAACAAATAAAGCAATACTTTTTGTTTTATCTTTGAGAATAAATTAGCCATTTTCTAACCTTATACTTGTCAGGATATTATCCATATAGTAATAACATAGGATCGTTTGGATACAAGTTTAAGTCATCAATTTCAACAGATGATTTGTCTAAAAACAAAACTTTTATCGTATTTTTTTATGTTGAGCTTATTTTGACAAAGTTTTACAAATAAAGAAATATAAAAAATATAAAACCTTTTATGGGTCCTTTTCTTCATCATCTCTTTCAGTTATAGGTTCAGACTCAGGCTCCGAGGTATTGATTCTGTCATTTTCCTCTTAATGATAATTTTCCATGTCATAACTATTGTCATTTCGTGTAATGGACCATTACTAATGGGTGAAACATCTTGACTAAAATTAATTAAACGAAATAATAATTAACGAAAATATATCTTTTTAAATGATTTCTAAAGGCTACGTAATGTACCACATTCTATTTTTTTTAGAACCATAGCTTATCGTATCATTTTTGTATAACTTAAAAAAATAACTTATTAATATTTAACAAACACGAAAAAAAAATCACAAGTTGCAACCATAATTAATTAATATTTTTTCATTAAGCACTATACAAATACTTATTGTACCCCAATTGTATAATGTTGGCGTCACCCAATTTACAAAAATAACTGATATTTTATGGCTTGTGCACAAAAATTACTTTTGTTTTCATTCAAAGGCATTATGTTGTCGCAGTCAAATATTAACAGTATATTATTTAAAATTATTATTATTATTATCGCAGTTAAATACAAACACAAAATAAAATTTAAACCGGCTCAATGACCATCTGATAAGATTACAAATAATTCTAATAGTAAAGGGGTGCCAAGGCGAGAGGGGCTATGGTCATTGCAGAGGCCACGCAGAATCATGTATCTGTTCTAGAGAAATGATTACCAAAGTACACAAATTTAAACATACCCTGTATACCGACAAGAAAATGAAAATCTTGATGAGAAACAGTCGCGCTAATTGCAACTAAGGATAAACACTAATTTTGGTGCGGAAAGTAATACTTTTCCGCACTAATTTTATTTTCCGCACTGAAAATGGGTGCAGGAAGTGAAATCACGCGGAAAATAAAATTGTTTTAGTATAGGCTTGATTTAGACATTTTAGTGACTTTTCGGATGAGGCATTGGAAATCTAGGCCTGCATGAAATTAAATCTAAATTTGTTTTAAAATTTAAAAATTCTAGAAAAAGAGTTTTTAAATTGCTTTTTGTTAGGTGGAAAGATTTGGGTTAACATTGACATAAAATATTTTTATTTTCACTAATTAGCTCAAAACGCGCGACGTACACCTATGAACGCACCCTTTGACACGAGTTTGTTTGACTTTTAAAGTAAAATTTTACCAAAACATGCAAGTTAGCTAGATTTCTAATTGCAACAAAACGAAACAAAATAGCTACGCAAATAACAAATAGCTTTTTCGAAATTGCTTAAAGAAGCCTTTTGAGTTTTTCGTTTTTCAACGTTAAAATGGCAAGTATTTCCGAATATTTCGACGAAGATTCAATACCTGATGATATTCTTTAAGAGGCGAGTAATGTCACTATGAGGTTGCTGTCCACCAAGTGAAGAAATATTATGAAAATGAGCACACGTTGCTTCAAAAATGGTGCAATCAAAGAATTGTCAAATCTAAGTAAATGGTGTAAAGTAGTGATGGGCGATTATGAGATATACTAATGAAAGCATTCGATTATGAAGATCTCTCGAGATATCTCGCTAACGGTTAAGAGCTGACTACTAATTAGTAATACTAATTTGGAACGAAGCCGATATGAATTATTCGATAACTGGTATATTCATTTCTCGGATCCGTACAATACTTTCTACAACAATCCGTATCTCGTACTTCGGTTGTCGGTCTCTGTCGCCGAAGAGGAGAGGAAGAGAGATGAATATTTATATTTATATTATTCGGAATCAATAACTGTGGCCTTGGCCACCATTTTGTTCGTTTCTAACGAGCCACGTCTAGCCTCGAACATATTTTGAATGCACTGAAACTTTTAAGTTCTCAAAAACATTTGATATTATAACAATGGCTACAATAAATTTACAGTTTGTTAAAAAAATATTAAAAAGATTGTAGTTTTGTTACAAAATTCGTTCCGTATTAGAGGCAACATCCTCTATAATTGGTAAAATTCATTATCTTTCAAGTTAAAATACGACAACCGTCAAAACTATAATTCCAAACAACTTGCATTTGCCCTAAACCTTTTAACTTTAATATTAATAATATTAGCAAATTCTAAAATAATTAGTAAATCAAGCTAGTAGTGTATAACCTAACTACTAACAGAGAATACTAATATCTATTAATCATATCTCGCCTCGGCGGTTGCATCTCTCGAGCGAATAAGTGAATTCTAGATTATTCATCATTCATCGAGACATCTCTCGATAAGTCCCCACAACAACGCGACTAACAGCAACGGCCATGGCCATGCCACGGCAATCCTTGTATTTTGCCTAACCGTTCGCCAAATTGTCAAGAACCTTGAATTAGTAATACTAAATTAGTAGTGAATCATTCGATTATAGAGATCATTCGACTACTAATTTCATGATCGAGTTATTAAAATTAGCGATCGAATGATATCTCGATTATACAAATCTCTCGTAATCGCCCACCTCTAGTGTAAAGCATCAACGCTCTCGTCACGTTATTCAATGCAAAAAAAGATTTTGAAAACCACAACGTCTCTCGATATTGCCAAATTTTAAAAATTAACTGCTTTTTAAAGAAAAAAATCATTGGATATGCACTAAAAAAATTAAAGAAAAATTACCCCAGACCAGATTTTACAATTTATGCGTGATAATCCTAATAAAACGTATTCAATGATAAAGGTTGCTGCTGTATTTGGTATTTACGGCACATGCAGACGTGAAGAGATGAAATATATAATCTTGGACGACACCGAAGATAATGAAACCCTCATAGTGGTGACTCTACCTTGGACAAAATCCGCACATTCGTTTCGTCTCAAGAAGTAAGGAACGGTGAATACCTACAGCTATACAGAGAGTATGTAAAATTAAGACCCAAAAATACACCCCACAGAAGATTTTTTGTAAACTACCACTTCGGAAAGTGCAATTCTTAGCCTGTTGGCATAAATTCGTTTGGCAAAATGCCATGCCTGGGACTTCCAGATCCTCAACTGTAACAGGGAGAGTTTTATAAGATCATCGGTCACTCATCTCGCAGATTCATGTGCCAACATTACAGTCATCAAGAGACATGGAAGCTGGAAATCCAGCACTGTAGCTGAAGGCTACACAGAGGAGTCGATGGAGAACATAAAGAAAACCTCAAATACAATTTTTCGAACTGCCTCAAAGTGCCCTCCGTGACAATTTATAGAACTAGAGCAGCCAACAGTTGAAGGAAGAATGGAGCAAGCTGCTTCAAAAAGGATGCTGCCTCAAAAAAAGTCGTTGCGGCTTTTACTACGAACCACTAGCAAATGCTGACTTCTGCTATCAACATTCAGAACGCTGCTAGCTCTTTATTTCATGTGCATATTGTTAATGAAAAATAATTAGGTTAAATAAGTCGTATTCAAGATATTGTTGGAAAAATTAAATAAAATTCTTTTATTTTTTGTTTTTGGTTTATTTTCCACACTCTCGTAGAAAAAACTACTATTCTATGATTATATAACAATACACCAAAGGTTTGTGGTATTTTGATATTCAGCTGTAAATAGTTTTAAACGCAAACTAAAACTAAATATAAACCTATTCTAACAAAAGAACTATAAAAATTAAAACTTGATGAATAAATCTGCAAGGCCTCAAATATGAATAATGTTTAATATGTGCATTCCTTGCAAACATATAGAAATCTTGCATATAGTGCAAATATGAGTTCTTTCGCTCCTTTTTCCTGGACCTCTTTTATGGGTGGATATTCATCTTTAAATTTGAAAATATACTTTATGCATAATCAGTGGAAAATACTTGCGAAAACAGAGACCTTCCGTAAGTTTATTTGAAACGACTCACGACGCACACGTAGACTGATATCACCAAATTAAGCCCTCGAAAGATACTTAAGCTTGTGAGTGTATAGGTGCAGAGAATAACTAAGAAATTTTATTTTTATTTTCAGTATAATAGCCAAGATGATCTAAAACAGAGTTTTATCCACAATACCGAAACAGAATTTTTGCACTCGATGCGCGTTTCGCTAACCATGTTAGCATCATCAGGAGATGATTAGTTTTAATCACCTCCTGATGATGCTAACATGGTTAGCGAAACGCGCGTCGAGTGCAAAAATTCTGTTTCGGTATTGTGGATAAAACTGATTTAGTGCATGTTGCCGAAGGTTCCAAACCCCAACGTAGCCAAGATGATTTTAACGACTTATTTTTTTGTCACTACCGTTAACTTTCCCGCACACCATTTTGAGAATAATCCGGACATTTTTGGCCATACTTCAAGTTAACAATTGTCGCGCTGTACGCGAAACGTCTGGAAGTGCCAAAACTCCATATTTTCAAAAGGAAGATTTATGACTCAATAAATAATACATGTATGGATCGTAGAGACCTGGAGATGTTTATTCATAATGCGTACGCTTGTTGGCGGACGCAACTAAATTCCAGACTGGAGTTGAACCTTTACTGAACATGACACAGACAAGCTGGTGGATACATCCATTTTGCAAGATTATTCGGCAATGCGGCAATATTAATTCCAACCCGAACGTATTGTTCTTATTTCAAGCTTTTTTTGTGCAACATGTGATGTCTTAGTAAGATAATTCAATGTTCACTTATAATAATATTAATAATGATAATAACAATAATAGTAATAAAAATAATAGTAATAATAATAACAAATATAATAATAATCATAACCCGAACTCAATTTGCGTTTATGCACAAATTGATGGTATTTTTACGGTCTATTTAACTATCTTTTGCCAGAGTTTTACTAATAAAAACCTATGTTATAATATCCTTTGTAATACGAAATATGGGTTTTTTGTTTTCCTAATTTATCTAGAATAGTAATGCCCACGAGAGTCTCGTTTTCAAAAGTCTCGTATGGTCTCGGCTAAACGATCTTCGGGCAAGACGATACGAGACTTTTGTTGGTCTCGTCTCGAATTTGGTGCGCTACCTATTTTACATTAATAGTAGCCCCTTAGTACGCCACTGGAATAATTCAACAAATTCTAATTAAATCAGCAGAAATCTTAACAAAGAAGAGCTTTAATGGAAGGTATTGAGATCCCACGTTTCACGAATGGGATAATAAATTAGAAACAAATTTAAAATTTTGTTATAAATAGTAGGAAATCAAAAAATTAATGTAATGGAAATGATAATTTTAAATTGGCTAACAGAGCAAATCAAGGCGGTGGCCGAAATTTATAACTTGAAAAATGAGACAAATTCCAGAGGAATCATTTTCCGCTGTCAGGGATTTTTGCTCATCTGCATGTACGAAAATCATGTCTTTCGAGTTAGAGTAAATTTATGAAAGTGTGGCTATAAATAGACAAACTGCTTTCCAACTCCTATGCATGGCAAAATATTGCCATGAAATTTAATAATATAGTACTGCCGAACCTAACAAAACTGTCGAATTTCATCGTCCCTTTCAGCAATAAAATATTTTTGTAGAATGGCAAGTATCCATGCGAGGTTATTCGCCGTTGTATGAAAATAACTGGAATACTTTAAACAAGGGAATCCGATAAATTAAGCAGAACTGTAACTCCAGGAATGTCCGAGTATAATAACTCTTCAAAACGGACGTGCACCAGTAATATTGGGTTCTGTTGTGAAATTTTGTATCAATTAAAATCCCAGGAATTTCATAGCATATATTATATTTGACCGGATTGCTTTGAGGCGGTATATTTAGGTGAGAGTTTTTGAATAGCTATTTTAATGCAATATAATATGTAGATATTTAGTGATATAATAATAATAAAAGAAGTAGACGAAGATGTCAGCAGCTGTGTATCAAGGTGAAGAAAAGAAATAGCGCTAATTACAATTAAAATGGCGCAAACACCAAAAATTTAAAATATAACCATGTAGACAAAAAGAGAAATTGGAAGTGATCCGAATCAACCGACATAAGAAAGAAATAATGCCATAAACAAACTTAAACAAGCAGAGAATAGTAGAGTCAGAGAAATGTAACATGAAAGTAATTAGGGATACATAAAGTAGCAAAAGAGAACTGAAAGGGCAAATCACTGCATGGACAATACTTAAAGAAAATAATATAAGACGCATAGGCTACAGTTATAACATATAGAACTCATAGAAGGCAAGGCAGATACATTAATATCTGCACAAGTTCAAGCAATAGCGACAAAACACACTTAATCAAGAATCCTACACACCTCGGAATACCTTTGAGTAGTCTAGACTCTGCATATTATCGCACAAAAAGGTAGAATATATAGAAGATTTACCCCAATTCCTACATAAATCTTTTTATACGAGACGATTTATATCGTCAAAGAGAAGAAACATACGAACCTTAGGGCTTCGATGTCATGTGATTGAAATTAAGCACATATGGAGCAACCAAATTCATTTGTTGCTTGTATAGGCACCAATATAAACGGCTTTTCTCAAATCTTGTCAATCAAATCGATTTTCTGCAGATCAACTATCCAACGGCAGAAATTATCATAGTAGGAGACTTCAACGTACATAACATTGACTCGTTGAAACACTTAAACAAAAACGACGAAAACCGTGTCTTTTGCTATAAGTCACGGATTTGCTCAGCTGGTTGTCGAACCTACCGTGATCCCGGATCGTCAAAAATACTTTGCTAGCCTCCTGGGATCTATTCTTAACAACTAATCCTGACCTCTACGCACCATGTTAATCCTTCGTTGGCCTCATCATACCACAACCTTATCTCCGTGACCCTGTGAACTGTCGTGATCTTCGTGAGTTTAATCTTTCTTTTCCTTGAGAGATGTCTGCTTTAGGAATTAAAACCCCCCTGAATCTGCTGATGAGATAACTCAAGTTATCCTAGCTGGTATGGAAGCTTTCATCCCATCTTCTATGAAACGTATCTCAAACAGTAAACCATGGTGTAGGAAAAGCTGCTCAAGAGCAGTCAATGCTACAAACGCCGCCTACTGCAAATGAAGAGAATGAACGCCGAAACCCGACAGCCGAAAATCGAAATATATTCATCACGACTAGAAGTCAGTGTAAGCGGACTATTGACGAGAGCAAGGAGGGATATAACGAGCAGATCAAGAACAAGCTTTTCAAGTGTCCTAACGGATCAAGATCTTTTGGGTCAGTTGCCAAATCTGCCAATCAGGGTTTCTCAAAGACCTCAATCCCACCACTGACCACAGATGATGGCTCAATAGCGGAAACAGCCGAAGAAACAGCCAACATTCTTGAATAAAAAAAGGATTTTTGCATCAAATTCTACCTTAGATTATCAAGGAAAGACTCCCCCAACTATTCCGAGAGTGCATTCCTCAATGCTAGCTCTGGTATATCGCCAACGTGAAGTGAAACGAATACTCAAAAGCCTAGACACTAACAAGGCCACAGTTGGCGTTCCAGCAATAGTGCTTAAGAAATGTGCTGCTGAACTAACAGCTTCACTATGCAGGCTTTTCTCCGTAACAACCAGCACTGCATGTTTTCCCTGCAGCTGGAAATGCGCTCAGGTACAAGCAATCTCGAAGAAAAGTAAAAAAAAAACGATTCTAAATTACTACCGTCCAATTGCCTTAGTTCCCATAATATCCAAAGTCATGGAGAAACTGATCAACGAACAGCTCGAATCGGCAGGCATCAAAAGCGATCTCCAGTGTGGCTTCCATAAGCACAGATCAACGAGAGATCTCCTGACTTACATGACCTATCTGTGGACCAAAGCCATCGAGAGCTACGGCGAATCTCGTGCAGTGGCTCTCGACATATTCAAAACATTTGGTAGCGTGTGGCATGACGGATTGTTAAGCAAATTGAGAGCATACGGACTAACACCAGCACTGCTTTTATGGCGATCAAAGCATCCGAGTTAGTGTTGATGGATATCTCTGAAGAATGTAAAATCAATGCCGAAGTTCCTCAAAGATGTATATTATCTCTCACACTATTCCTGCTCTTTATCAACGATCTCTTAAACAGGACAAACAATTCTATATACAGCTTTGCAGACGACAGCACTCTTATATCCTCATTCATGTTGCGGAGTCCAATGACCGCTACTCGTTCCTAATGCGAGCGAGAAAATCAGATTGCTGCCATCAATGAGGATACGAGCAAGATCGTAGAATTAGGTGAGGAAAATAATGTCCAGTTTAATGCAGGAAAGACTCAAGCAGCTTCTAAAAAAGCAAGCTGCGCAGAACCTGACTTATCAATAACAGGACAAACACTGACTCTGCCCTCATCCATAAGCTTGCTGGGCATCAATGTACAAAACAACATGTCTCCAAAATCGCCAAGGCAGCAGCACAAAAGCTAGGAGCACTCTATAGAGAAAAAAGTTGTATACACCTCATCACCTCTAGTTATACATATGAATCCGTATTTTACATCACGTAAATGAAGTTTTGAGTATTCTTAATAGAAAATGTATAAAAAGTTCCCTATAAACAGTTGTATTTTCGTAACACCCTACGTAAAGGCAACAAAATTGGTCGACTTCAAGAATACAATGCGAAACAATGAGAGAGACATCACGTATCTGTTTACATTTTACAGGCTTTTATTCTTCTGAGAAGTATCTGCAAAAGTATTTTGATTTTAATTAATAGGTTTAATGTTAATTGGTATATGTCTTAGTTTGTGTATATTACAACTGGCTTTCTATAGTGCCTGACTATTCTGATATTTGTTTTACCTCAGTTTGTGTCTTGTAGTTGTCTTCAAATTTTATTATTTTTATTAAATGTATATTTTACGAATGTTACATAAATTTTTATCTCAACAAGTGTTGGATTCAATTTTAATGTCATCCATATAAATATTCTTTTATCCGATCGGACGAAAAACTATACCTTTCAGATGTATTTTCTCATCGCAAAAGTCATGATTCCAGTATATTGTATTCGTTGCTTGGCAACATGCAATATCTTTACGTACAGCATTTCCGTCCTAGGCCGGGATATATAAAATTTCTGTCATATTGGAACACCTTGTTTGTCAGATCTGACTTTTATCAAAAGCATGATTTAGCTGTGGTTAGTCTAGCGGACCAATAGGCTTTTGCCTCTCGCCTATTCCACTCTCTTCTACTGCAGTCCACAGGGACTTGGTAGGGGTTCTAACTACATCCCAATCTTGAAACCCAACTCGGGAAGTGAAGTTCACAGGACCGTACTTCGTGGAGAATACCCGCCCAAAAAAGTACTAAAGTCATATCTACGATAGATCTGTTAAAATTCCAAGTCAAATGATTTTTGAAGTTAAATAGATATGGTGCCTTAAAGTGCTGAGTGAAATTAAGATAAACTAGGAACCTTAAATAATTATCTCATGAAATAACCAAACCTAACCATAAATTAAAACACAACACAGCTATTAAAGAACTTTATTATAATACAAGGACTAAGACGTGTAAATAATTCAAACCATATCTCAACCGAAAGCACGTGAGTGTTTTAGTATTTGAACATAGTGTAAACTCATTAATTCTTTGACCAATAGATATTGTTATTGTTTTACCTACGTTCCTTCTTTATTATCTCTTCTCGCCTGACGTAGATCGATCCATAATCTGAGCTATATAACCTATCATCCCAAGCGTAGCTTCACAGAAAACTAGTCGTGACAACATAATTTGCAATTTACAAAGGGAAAGCTTTACAGACAATTATATTATGGATGAAAGTAAATCATTTTTAAAATATTTGTTAGATGCATTCCATATTTAGATAAAAAAAAAATACCTTTCGCTAAAAGCATTTTTTTTTTGTAATATTTTTGGGAAAACCTGCAAAATCTGAACTAATTTTATAATAATCAAAAAATTCGCGTTTTAATTGTGACTACATCTTCTGGAAAATAATTTATCCCAAAAATCATCCTATAAAATTTTATATTATAGTCAGTGAGAAATAACCAGAAAAGTTAAACAATCTTATTGAGGTTTGACTGTCTACGAAATCATCATTCGAACGTTTTATTATACCTATGAGAAATTTAGTATAGCTTGGGTTAGTTTTAATTAAAAGAGAAAAATTAGCCTAAAGCTATTTTCCATAAAGAATATGGGGATGTTTTCGACAAAAATATTTCTTTGGGTAACATTTCATAAAACTCGAAAAAAAGAACGTATTAACAAAAACTACCTTTGCTGAATAATATAAAGTTCAAAAGGACATAAAAATATTCTTTGGAGAAATTAGATTCGCATATTACACAAAACAAATTTGAATTTCTGAAGTAATTTTTAAGTGCATGAGTGGCGTTCCTTTGATAGCGTCGAGAGGCAACATAAATGTATGGAGCCTTTTAAATTTTTATTCGAAATGCAAAGGGATGAAAAGGAAAATATAATATTTATTTGCCTGAAGTCTTTGGAACGGTTTCAATCCAGCAAGCGATCAAATGTCCTTTTTAGTTTTGTATAATGTTATACATATATTTTTCAGGCAAAACGGCATATTTTATAGGTCCCTGCGTTTTATTTTTCAAGTTTAGCAAGCCAATCTGTTTCATCCACAAGTAACATGTTAAATGTATTAAAAATATATGCAGTGCTTTCATTTCAATACCAGTCGCCTACACAATGCACAGCATACTGATTTAAAAAAAAAATACACGTTGACTAAAACATCGAGGGAAAAGTTCAGACTATGTAGAAATTGACAAATTACTGCCTCTATTTTATCCCTCTTTCCGTCTCTTTCTAAACATACAAGTAAATGTATCAAACACACCGCGCCCGTGTCCTGATTTGGCAAGATAAACACCATAATTTTTGCTACCTCTGGCACATTTGGGCTTAGGCAAACAATGAGTACATTAGACACACCCTCAAAACAAATATTTATCGACAACATGCGAAATTGATTTCTTATTGTTTATTTCGTAAAAATTACATGTCATGAGATATAAATCACCTCGTGTCGTAACTTCTAGAATCATGATTTAATCAAGTTTAGCTTTTAGCGGCAAATTTAGATGTTATTGGACATATTTTCTTGGATTTTCATACATCCATTGGATAGACAAAACGAAAAGTAAAATAGTCAAAGCAAATTGTTGTTGAGCCGATCACAGTAAAATATACAGGAATTTCTTGAATTAAGCCTAGGAACACATATCGCTAGCTGATTAATCAAACCAATGCAGTCTATGAAAAATGTATTGCTATTTCCCTTCCATCGGCCAAACACACCATATTAAAACCATTCTGCTTAAGAGTCAAATATTTGGCAAATTTTCTTTGAATAAATTTCGAGCCATTGGTATAAGCTAGATATATTGGGTGCCAAAGAATTATAGCATAATCTAATTTGGATATAACAAATTAAGAAAACAACACCTTCAATGCCTTTTGGCTTTTAAATGCTCTATAGTTTCTTAAGATGAAACCCAGTGATTTTGATGCAGACAATACTGTATTTAGCAAATGAGTATTAAAGTTAACTAATTCGTCAAAGGTTACACCGAGATCTTTTATAGTGTTGCTTCTAAGTAGCTCTTGAGATTGTATTGCATAATTATATTTTAAAATAGATTTTTTTCTAGAGTATGTAACTACAAAGCATTTGGATATATTAAGACTAAGCATATTGTTTTCGCCCATGTAGCCAGGAGATTCAATTCATTCTGAAGGCACTCACAGTCATAAATGGGCGAAATGAGACAACACATTTTTAGGTTATCACCAAAAAGAAAAGCTTGTGACACGATGGGCAGTCTGCTAAGTCATTTATGAATAACGAAAAGAGCAAAGGACCCAGGTTTGAACCTTGGGGAACACCTGACTTAACTATATACTCAAAAGATTTAAAGCCTTCGACTTCGACGAACTGTCGCCCCTATAAAAGACAAGATTCAACTAAACAAAGCAATTTTCTAGCCAAACCCATTTTTTCTGATTTTGACATAAGTATGTACAAATCAATCTGATCGAACGCTTTCTTAAAATCCGTATAAATTACATCGACTTGGCCTTGATTGTCCAAAATTGAACATATAAATTGAGCTAAACAACCAAGATCGGTAACACATGACCTCTTTTCCATAACACCATGTTGCCCGATATAAATAAAGAATTTACCTTTAGAGTAAATTTGCCTATGGAGACATATCTCGAATAGTTTAGAAAAGTTGCATAAAATTGATATCAGCCTATAGTTTTGTAACTCACATCTCTTCCCTATATAGGTGTGATGCGTCCTGTCTTCCAACAGGTTTGTTAAAGTACCAGAGACAATTGACAAATTAAACAAGAAACAAAACGCGCAGCAAAGGCCCCGATGCAGTCCTTTACCACAAAACAAGGAATCTGGTCGATACCTGATCGATACCGGCCCGCTGTCAGCTTACTTTTGAGTTTTTTAGAAGCAAAAATTATATCGCTTTCGTTCACTTTATGAACGTTTACGGTTTCCTTTGAGGTAATAATTGATTTATGCTCGAATGAGGGGTCAATGAAAACACTCTAAAAGAAAAAGAAAAGGCTTTGACTATATCTTGAGGTGTCAAATGTTCTAGCTCTCCATCCCTTAATATTTCCGGTATTCTCGAAAATCCCCTCCTTGCCTGTATAAAACACCAAAATTCAGAAATATCCCTACATATATTGTCCTCAACTTTTTTTATGTAGTCTCTGTCCGCACCGTCAATTTTAGTCTTTAAGTTTATCCTAATTTCCCTGAAAATGTCATAAAAATAGTTAGTCTTGTGCATGCGATACTTTTATGGATCTTTTCTTTTTTTCTTTAATTAGGCTAATAATATTCTTGCTATACCATGCCTTCTTTTCCTACTCATCTTGTAGGGAACGGAGGTCTCAAAAGTATCACTGAGAATGTTGTAAAAACTCTCATAAGCTACATTTACATCAGAATATTCATAGAGGCGCAGAAGATGCTGCGTACTGGGAAAGAAAATTAACAGCTGCCGAGATATCCATGGGACACGCAAATTGAGCTGCCTAAAAAGTCAAATTTTTTCTTGGAAGTTCTCAGGATGTGGCACCGATATCAACTATCGGACGTAGGACATCAAGTGGCTGTTCACTGGACATTGTATAATATCAAAATATTCATCCCTGGAATCTTTTTTATGGCGGTGGCATACACACTAAAGGGAGATCCCATGGCACTCGACGAGTGGTGTGCGTGCAAAGATGTTGATTGACACGGTCTTTAAATAGCTCTAGGTTGTAATTAGTGAAAACTGATATCCTGGGAGTTAGTTCCATGCAGTGCGCCAGACAAAGGAGCCCTTGTAAAGTAATGTTCTTCGTGTTTCCAGTTATACGACGAATGAGTGCTGAGGGCGGCATGAGGCGGGCTAATTCCTGGAAATATCTGTAAAACAGGGATATTTCGGCCACATGTCTGAGGTGTTCCAGACTATCCAAATCCCGGGTCAACTCCGGGACGCAGACGAGATGCACAGCTCTCTTCTGAATGGAATCCAGCAGCTTTAAGGTGGGCTTAGGTGCGGCACCCCAGATGTGTGAGCAATTTTGTATGCACGATCATATTTGCGTTTTGTAGAGGAAGAGCACCTGCTGCGGTCTATACAGTTTTTATTGCGAAATAATGCACCAAGGCTGTTGACCGAGACACCCAGTAGTCAGATTAACGAAGATGAAGGAATGGTCGATCCTGCCATAATGTCAGGGTCCGCCGTATTGGCTGTCTTAGTAAACGTGTAAAATATCGCCTTCATTTTACATATAACTATCATGTTGCTGTTGCAACGATAAAGCGATAATTCGAATTATTATTGACGTGTAAACATCTTACGCGGCGGTATGAGGGTAAATCTCGGCAATTGTGACGGAAATGTGGGCACGGAAATGTGGGGACGGAATGTGTAAAGTGATTCGAGCCGCTAGGCGGTATTATTATACAATTTTGCTGTTTAAAATCGTTTTAAACAGATTTTAGACGATAAAAAAGCATATTTTAAATTAACTTAAAAATTAATGTATTAGTTTATAAGTTTGAATATGGTATGTAGATAATAGGGTAGAAGGAAAATACATGTAATGTAAATTTTAGTAAACTTTATGTCAAAGACGAATAAAAAGTGAGATGCTGGCCAGTTGGATTCTTTCCAGAGCCATAAAAAAAAAACAAAAAAATTAAACGAGCCGTCAAATGTATTATTTTTGTTATATTATATTCGCAGTGTATTTGGATCCATAGCACAGCTTATTTTTAATTGACGGTTGAATTTAAAATGAATTTTCGCTTCAAAATCCACGACAAATCAGTCCGAAGCCACGGCTATCATCCTAAAAAAGTCCGAATATTCGGATTTTTATACAATTTTGCCATTAAAATTGTTTTTAAACGGAATTAGACGATAAAAAGCACATTATTATTTGAAATTAAACGAACTGTCAAAAGTATTATTCAGATGCCCAGACGCTTAAAACAATATTGAGCCATAGCCCTCTTCTAAAATTTGAAAAACTTGGTTTAGTCAAAGGATGTCGGCCCAAGATTATAAGGTAAATAAGCTGTGTCCATATGTTGATGTTATTCCTGGTGGCATTAGATTTTCGTGTCGAATTTGTGCAGTGAATTAATCCACTCCGAAGCTGCCAGTAAGTATTATTAAAGAATCCTAACTAATATTATAAATGCGAATTTGTTTGTTTTTATTCTCTGAACAAGCTAAAATGTACAGGTAACGGCCATAGCACGTTGAAAATACCAGTTCTCGTCCGATCACTAAAGTTGAGCAACGTCGGGCATGGATGGGTGACCGCTTGGAACACAACGTGCTGTTGTCATTTTTTTACAACGGATGTTATAGGATATGTTTACACATCAGTCTCGAGTACTAGCAGATTCGCTCAATTTTTTTTAAACTGTATTCCGTTTATTAGTTTATACAAAATTTCTGTTCATTTGGACATTTTAGTGCATTTTATTACTTTGCTGCTCAGTTGAAATGCTCATTAGAAAATATACCGGGATATTTTTTTTATTAATGTGTTAGTTTCAGTTAATTTGGATTGACAATTTATGAGCTAATTTTTCTTAACGGCTATTCATTAATCATTTCCAAAAATTATTTTTCCTAAGGTTCGTAGGTCCTTATAGGCTAAGTATATTTACGGAAATATGACAAAATTATTGGTAAATAACCGAGATATTGAGAAAAATTTGTTGCTAGATTTTCCTAATGACGGGTTTACGAAATCATAATTTCTAATTATTTTTACAGGATATAAATCCAAAATAAACTAACAACAATGTTTTCTAAAAAATTAGCAACATAACTAGCAATTATGACATCGTTGAAAAAATATATTGGAATTTATTCGAAACCAGTTATTACCGCCAATAGTGGCGTGTCCATATCAACTCAATCGCATTAAACGTCCTTGGCATTAATTTGAAAAATTTTGTCGACAGCATAATGAATGGGCTTTTCATGTGGCTTAGCCATTGCCAGAAGCTCACACTTAAACGTGGCTGGCAAAGGAATAAAGTTTTATTTTTGGAGCCTCTAAATGTTTTTATTTTATTTTTTTTATGATGGTGTCGGAATTTATGTAAAACTTTGTAATGCTATATGGATAGTATTTAATATTTGCCTGACAGAAGTGTTTTCAATTTCAGGAGAAAAACTTTAAAATCTTAGCTTATGTTTCCAAGTTGTAGTTAATTTTTTAATTATCCTTCGCATCTCCGCCATCCCTCATTACACTTTGTAGTATACAACTTTTTCCCAATCGGTACAATTTTTAAAGAAGTTATCTAAAAACATGGTGATTCAGCCGACCCTGGCTAGCCGCTCGAGCTCATGCATCGCCTTGATGCGTCATTACAATTTTGTACCGGTCGGTGACAAGCAAGAATCCGTAAATCGGTTCTTTCTTTTAGTTTTAAGAAGAAAAATGCCTAGAAATCGTATTTCTAGTATAGTGAAGTGTTAGTGATACGTCTTGCTCGCAAAGGAGGCGAAAAAAGGGGGCAATATGCATCGGGAGAAGCGAATCAAGGGGTGAGTCCATATAAGATTATATGCCAAAATTTCAAATATGCATAAATACCTGGTTATCTTAAATATAAAAACAGAATCTCTTGTATAAAAGCAAACTAAATGTGTATAATACTAAACTGAGTATTATGAATAAATATGACACTTGTAACCCTTATTTTTTTTACTTAATAAAATTGAAATGGAAAATACTCTCAAACTTCTAAAACTAACTATACTTATTAGAATAAAATAAGTGCGAACGGGTTACAGTCAAAAATGCGAATGAAGCAGTAAACAAAAATTAAATGTGCTCACTGCGATTTGAATTATACTAACAAACTGTTATTTATATACGAGGGCATGACAAAACATTGTTACATTTATTTGTCGTCTTTGCACAATTACACAGAATCAAACAATATATTCGGAATTGAAATATATCGAAATGAATATAAGTAATAAACAACAGTTAACGATACGAACTATTCGAACCGTTCTCTAGTAATCTCGTCTAATCGTACATCCTACCAAAGAAATTTTGAGTAAGTCGAAGAGTGTCCTTTTCTCACGAAATTAACCCCTAAAAACTAGCCACAAAGGCAAGCTGACGCATAATTTACGAGCGACTAAATCCCAAGTTGGGTATTATTATAGCTTGCATGGCCCTCCGTTGGCTTTGCTCGCAACGGAGGCTCAATCAACAAGAACTAAAAGTGCTAACCAAAACTAACCCAAAATTAAGGGAAAAAGGCGGAATGTTATCGTTCGGCTTTGTCGAAGCAATGTAATACCGGAACGCATTATTTTTAAACAATTCGTGTTGACATGAGCCGTCCGGTGAGGGAAAAAATTGGAGTAAACATTGCTTGCAGGAGATGTT
>MU182546.1:219868-248738 GCA_016904865.1 Pissodes strobi | reverse complement strand
AATACCTATTTACAAATTCGCATTTGCAGATGCGAATAACTTTAACTAAAATTGGCCTTCACATTTGCAGATGTGAAGGGCCCCCAACAGCCTCCACCCCAGTAGGTATATTATGTAAAAGTAGTTAGAGGCACACTATATCCCTACAAGGATATATGTACTGACAAAAATAAAACGGTATAGTGCCACGTATTTGCAGATACAAAAACAAATAACCACCATACTATTGCAACCCTCTTACATAAAATCATTGCATTGGAGGTAGCGAATTATTACACTCTTGGTTTCTATTCAAAACAGAAATTACAGTATTTGCAGATACTGTAAATATGCTAAAAAATCGTTGCATTTGCAGATGCAGTCGAAAGCATAACCAGGGTTAAGCAGCAAGCAAAAAAGGTGAATAGTTCGTTGTATTAGCAGATACAATCGATCGTACCCACTGTCTGCAATTGCAGTTGCAGATAGTGAACATATTCATGAACCTATTTTTCTGTTCAAAAACAGAAATTGCAGCATTTGCAGATGCTGTAAATAGGCTAACAGATCGTTGCATTTGCAGATGCAATCGATATCATAAGTAGCAAAACCAAGGAAACTCTTTTGCATTTGCAAATGCATTAGAAGATCCTCTCACGCTAGCTGAGGAAATAACTTAGCCAAATCAAGACTATCAAGACTTACCAACATCAGAAGCACCAGATGGTCCTGAACAAAGTAACGACCACCTAGCTGTGTAGGTGTAGGTTAAAAAAAAAAAAAAACGACGAAATCACACCTGCGAGGCCAGAACTACATACTTAGATAGTTTAGATGGGACAATTACTTATTAAAAGGACTAAAGAAAAAAAACAGTATGATAGAGAAGTATCCACCAGCTGCCAACTGCAATGTCCTCAGACCATCAAAATTAAATCTCGAAGAGAGTACTAAATCCTGCCCAGACAACTACTGTATCAATTACAGAAACAACTATAGTCCGTGGGATTAGGGCCTTAGCCCTCCCATTCAATAATTTAATTAGCCAACCGTCTGAACTAGAATTATACGTTCAAAATTAGCAGAGAAAAAAGGTAAACAGTTCAATAATAGAGTGGGTACAGGATTATAAAATCCCTTTCAATAGGACACCACTCCGGTTAGCAAAGTAGAAGACTACATAGGACGGCAAAAAATTTAATTTCAAAATACGCATTCTTGGGGAAAACTGATCTCTTAAAGCTGCATGTTTCCTTATCCCTATGCACAGTAGTCAAAAAAAGTTGTTAAGATTCGTTTTTTGCAACGTACTATACCAATTTAATTGTGTTTCATTTGGTTTATGTACAGCGCCATATCTTTTCACAAAACTGAAACCAGTTGTAAGATATGTAAAATTAAAGGGTATAAAAACTGTACTCTACTTAGACAATTGGCTAGTTATTGGTAATTCAAAAGAGAATTGCTTAAAAGTATAAATAAAATTACATAAACATTACAAGATTTAGGTTTTATATAAAAAAAGCGTAGTTATTCCCCCTCAACCATGCTCACTTTTGGGATTTATACAAGAGAAAAGGGACCTACTGGCAGAACAGTCTATTATCTTTACCCTGAAAAATACTTACTCACATCTCCTTGCGGAGAGAAACAACCATTGTGGAAGAAAATTTCTCTGGCTGTAGGGAAATTACGAAGTTTCCTGAGAAATTAAACTGATTATTTTTTATTGCAAACTATAGAACCGTAAAAAAAAATAACAAAAAAAAAATTAAAAAAAAAAAATAATAATAAAAAAAAAAATCGATACGTATTTTTTTATTTCCGCTAAAGATGAATATTACAAGTGCTATACCAGTTTTTAGTTTTGTATATATAGATATACCATGCATGGTGTGACGTAACAATTCATATGTATTATGACGTCATAAGCACATCTCAAGGCGTTGTATCTGCCTCATTTTTCGGCTTAGGGAAAAAAGAAAAAACATATGTTTACTTATTTTTCATGGGCTATCGAAATCAGCAGTAATAATAAAAAAAAAATTGATGAAACTTCCTCATTGTCAGGAGAGCTATTCTATAACAAAGCGTACCTAATGAAGCGATAAAAGTGATTATTTCTTCATTGACAGATAGCGCCCTCAAACAATACGGAAATACTTACAATAAATAGGGGAATTTCTGTTTTTCTAAGCGCCAACAAATATATAATAAAACCGTAAACTTATTCTTGAGCTCCTAAATATTCAATTGTCTTCGGAGTCATCCTACTCAAACAAAAGACGAAGCGGTTATAAAAAGTTTTCTCAATGGAACATTTAACATAAGACCCCCAAAATCAAAATACTCAATTACTTGGGATTCCTACCCAGTTCTACAGCGCTTAAAGAGCATGTACCCTCACGAATTCTTAAATCTACAAATCTAACTTTAAAGCTAGTAACACTCTTAATACTAATAACGGCCCACAAATCACGGACAACCCGGAAGTAAAAATAGACAATATTTTTGAATATGAATGCGTAATTGAAATCAGATTCCCGGATAAAATAAAAGCAAGTGGCTTAAACAGGCTTCAACCTAGTTTGATATTACCTTATTTTATTAATCAACCTGAACTATGTATAGTCACACTATTAGAGACTTACATAGAACGCATAAAAGGAAAAAGGGTGCTACCAGTCAATAAAAGGTGAATAGTTCGTTGTATTAGCAGATACAATCGATCGTACCATCCACTGTCTGCAATTGCAGTTGCAGCTAGTGAACATACCTATTTTTTTGTTCAAAAACAGAAATTACGGCATTCACAGATACTGTAAATATGCTAATAGATCGTTGCATTTGCAGATGCAATCGATACCACAAGTAGCAAAACCAAACAAAATGTAATACTCACTCACAAAAAGCCCTATCACCCAGACAACAGAAACCATTAGCAGATGGGTCAAGTTAATACTAAAAGCCAGCAGTATAAACACGGAAATCTTTGGGGCACACAGCACGTGACACGGGGCAACTTCAGCAGCTCAAAGAATGGGAGTTACATTACAAACCATTCAGAAGACAGCTGGCTCGACAGAAAAATCAAAAGTATTCTCGAAATTCTATAAAAAACTTGGCGTGGGTAATCCCACTGGATTGGCATCTTGTTTATTGAACCATAAACTCTAAGGAATCATATAAATATTAAGCTACAATTATAACTTACTTACCAACTTGTTATCATATTACATACGAATATTGGTATAGTATTAAAAATAAGTTAAAGGTTAATATCAGCTAAGCGTTAAACATGATATATGTACCTTCATGATGTGTGTTATTAAATCTAATGGTTATAAATTTGAATTTTAGTTTATAAAAAGGGCCTTACAAATCTAGGACTACAGAAAACTCGCAGTTTTCAGTTAATGTAGATTACATCGCAAATACTTTAAACATCTACAAAGTGTAATGAGGGATGGCGGAGATGCGAAGGATAATTACAAGATCAATCGACTTACCTGTAAGGAAGATCGATCGGAATTATCCGAGCATCTCCGCCATCACTCATTACAAACCCACCCAGTCTTTACCTTCTCCCTATCACACCAAATGCAATGTAATCAAAAATCTTCACGTTCCAAAATTGTAATGACGCATCAAGGCGATGCATGAGCTCGAGCGGCTAGCCAGGGTCGGCTGAATCACCATGTTTTTAGATAACTTCTTTAAAAATTGTACCGATTGGGAAAAAGTTGTATACTACAAAGTGTAATGAGGGATGGCGGAGATGCTCGGATAATTCCGATCGATCTTCCTTACAGGTAAGTCGATTGATCTTGTAATATGTTGGGGTTTGGAACCTTCGGCAACATGCACTAAAACGGAGTTTTATCCACAATACCGAAACAGAATTATTGCACTCGACGCGCGTTTCGCTAACCATGTTAGCATCATCAGGAGATGATTAAAACTAAATTTAAAACTCTACCTAACTCGCTTTTATACTAAATGTTTGCTTAATCAATCAATTACCTGAACAATGTGTTTACTAAATAACTATCAAAAGGATGCTGGCACTACATGTTTTGCTATATCACCATAGAGACAGGCTTTGTAGATTCATCCATTCATCCAGAAAAGGTGAAGTAATAGAACGGCCAAAAGCTGAATAAAAAAACACCAAAAACATCATTTCAAGCCCTATGAGTTTAAATTGGTACATAATTTAATTCAGGGGATCCTTACGACCTTTAGAATTTTGTCACTGCTACATGAGAAATATAAACAGATCGATTCAAAAATGATTGCAACTAGAAAAAATGTACGCCACTGACTTCTACATAAATAAACTCTTTAAGCAGCAATTTCTTACTATTTCACTAACTTAAAGAAAAACCTTTGAGATTTGGACAAGAGACTGAGTTTCGTGAAGGTAGGATCTGCCATATTTGCGAGAAACCATTTAAGCCAGAAGACGAAAGAGGTTCATTGTCACCTTACAGGAAAGTTTCGAGGTGCGGTTCACTCTGCATGTAACCTAAATTTAAAATTTTCTCATTTTATACCCATCTTTTGCCATAACATGTCAAACTTAGATTCCCACCCATTCGTAAAACGATTAGCTCTCGAAAATGAGAGATTAGATCTTACTGCCCAAAATAAAGAAAGGTATATTATACATAATGTCGAAAGCAAAAAAGGTAAACAAAAACAGGTGTTTTTTAAATTGACCCTCCTCTGCAGTTTTAGGTTTATGGGCCAAAGTTTTGATGATTGAAGTAAAAATTTAAAACCAGAGCAATGTCGGAAATTTAGGAAATATTTTCCGAGAGAAGAAGAATTTAATCTTATCCATCAGAAGGGTGTTTCCCATATTCTTTCGTGACATCATTTTCAAATTTAGATTACACCAATCTTCCATTAATCAATCGGAAAGAAGCCAATAAGCCATAATATTTTGAACGAGCCCAGACTGTATGGGATTTATTTAGAGAACTTAGGCTAGTATTCAGATATTTACCTTGTGTGTGCCTTGCTACATATGCCCTAGATCCATGCCAGTTTTATACCGCTCCGACCCTGTGATTTTGCTCAGCTCTAAAAAAAGGTCACATCGATAGAGCGTGAGCTAATGACGTGGTACCGTTCTTTATAAATGGAATTCGCGGAGGAGTCAGTTAGTGTAGTATAAGGATATTTTTTGCGAATAATAGGCTTATTCCACATTATGATGCCTCTAACGCTACCTCCTATCTTATGTATTTTGATGCGATCAATTTATATGGTGCAGCCCTGTCATAATATTTACGAACGGTAATTGCAAATGGCTCACGGAAGATGAAATTCTAAATTTAGAATATTATGAACATTGATATAAATTCAAAAACAGATGCATTTTCTAGGTAGGCAAGAGCTGCATTATTTGCATAACGAACTACCCTTTTGCTCAATATCCGTCAAACCAAAATTAAGAACCTAACAAAACAAGAAGCTTAATTAAGAATCACTAAATTAATTCCAGTTTTCTATCCGAAATCAAAATACATTATCCATCTTTAAAATTTGCAACAAGCTTTAAATCATGGTCTTAAGCTAACAAAAATTCATCCCGTTCTATCTTTTGATAAATCAATATTTTAATAAAAACTAGTATATTAGTGAAAATTTACCAAAATTTTTTATATAATAATTAAAAAACTGCCTAATTTAATAAACATCAAGCTGTCATTTATTAAATATACATCATTGGACAAATACGTTTCTAGTACAATGCTTAAAGCTGCGATCTTGGAAGCAGGCCACGATAAGGTGGTGAGAGATCGAATTCCGATACTGTTAATTTTTCTTTTCATTCTTTGACATATGTACGACTATCCTTTCTAAGAATTAATAGCTTATGACTACGTAATTAAATTACAAAGATGTAACTATTTTATTTAAATAATTTTTGCAATAATGTCGCCAATCAAAATTTCCAAAACAATACTTATTTACACTACGTTTTCCATAGAGTGCTATAAATAGTACTGTATAATGTAGTGATAGTTTTACAAAAAGTATAGTGTGTGCACGGGGAATGGTAAATTTTTACTATTCTAACTTTGTTCCAAAGTCATGATATCAGCCCTTAACATCGTATTTTATTAATGTATATTTTTTGCCAATATACGAGATGAAAAATAGTATTTTGCTATAGTAATTGGGTGGGCAGTTAAAATTGTATTTAAAAAATAATAAATCACGCCTATATACTTTTTAACGCTTGTAGATGTGGCTATACAACTGTATGTATATGGCAAGAACCAACATTTATATTCACACAGTATATAATAAAAAAATTATTGGTAAATCTGAATTTGACGTAGAAAAATACTTGTGAATATTGTGAATGCAAGATAACGAATTATATTAATACTAGAGCACCATAACTAAAACCAATGACGACATATAAAATGTCTGAATTCCAAAGAAACCGACGCCATAACTGCGATTAAAAGAAGAGAACGAAAGAAAGTGGATAACAAACAATAAAAACAGACAAAAACCAGAACAGCAACAAGCAAGTGCTATTACGAAAAACGTTGCGGCCATAGAACAAATGACTTCAATTAGTTGACCATTCGTTCACCTTAATTCCTTCTGTTCCCTCGGGAACTATGCGATATTATCGAGCGAAAGGATAGAGATGGGTTGTTATGACAACCCTGGGATTCTTCTCAGTTGAGATGTGTCAACTTTGCAATGGAGTAAAGGGAAATATTACAGGTGCTCTGCATTTCATCAGTTCAATTAGCAGGTGAAAACCATAGAAAAATTGCGAGAACATAAATTCGCTTACATATTATGTTACGGTCGACAATAAGGTGTTATATATATTTTTTACCTATATTATTCCATTTTTTTACTAAACTGCTCTTGAAAAAAATGTTTATGTCTTTTTTTAAAATGTTTGGAGTAGATGTTCAAACCATCTGAATTGCCAGTTCCGCAAAAACTGTAAGATGTCGTTACATAAATATCTATTTTAGTCGACGTAAGAACTTACTCGCATCTCTACCTCAATATCGCCAACTTTCACGTTTGCACTGTTGCAAAACTAACGCTGTATTTATATCCCGAGTTTGTCCCTGCTAATTGATGAAGAATCCCTGGATATCCCGATACAGGCTCAATTTCAATAATGCGCGACGCCTGGATAGCTGGTTGCTCCTTAGAGACAAGGGGTTATGTGCACTTTTCCAAATATTAACACGATCACCCCCGGGTTTATCCGTGTTCTGATTTGTCCTTGTGCATGGATGACTTGTTTGATTTGGACGGAGAAACACATTTTCGCTTTTCGGGTTTCTAGCAAATATTTCGTATAATAAGCAAATCGATAAGGACCAATAGAGAGATTTTGTACATCACGTATTCTATTTCGGTAAACGATATTGTTTAATTTATAGAACTGCTAGTTAGTCAGATTTTAATTCAAATAGCTGAAGGGATATGCAACGGATATATTGAATTCTGGATTTCATAACTTTTTTTATATTTTTATATGCTGTTTATACCCACAAAAGAAACGTTAAAATGTAGGGAATTTTTTATGAGCCTACAGGGCTTGTCAAAAAACTAGCCCAAATTGCCCGTGTTAACAAATTCAAATATAATGTTATAGATATAATATTATAGAATTAAAAGGTATGAATATGTTGTATATAAGGAATTTATGATCGACAAATTATGGTTTTCAAATTTTAACCTTTCGTCAAAGATCAGCCCAAGAAACCTGGCCGCCCTCTGCCTAATTGCAAGAGAGTCCCCAAGATAGCAGTTCGAAACATCATAATGAAAACTGACAATACTGGTTTTTTGTACATGTACTTATTAACACGACCTAGATCAGATGTAATATTTTTCTCCAGCCTCTCGCTGTTGCGAATATGCCGGAGTATTGTTGTATCATCATCATCATCACTAATGACCTGCTGACCGAAACGAATAATCCTGTTTAGAATTTTGCAAATGACAGTACCCTTGACCCTTGTCTCCGAATTTAGATCATAAAAACCTTTACCAGCGACTGAGACTTATCACGGCAGACAGGAACAGATTACAGCAATTAATGCCTGGATGCGACTGAAATTTGGTCCAGTTCAATGCAGCAAAGACCCAAGCAGCCACGTTTACCAAGAGGGCCAATACGGCGGGCCCTGATATCATTATGGCGGGATCGACCATCCATTCATCCTCGTCAATCATTCCACTGGGTGTCTCGGTTAACGGCAATATGTCCTAGCATGACCACGTTGCTGGCATCACAAATCAGCATTCCAGAAGCTTTATGCGCTATTTCGCAACAAAAAACTGTATGCTCCGCTGCAGTTGCTGTTGCTCTACAAAGCGCAAATAACACCGTAATTAGAATATTGCTCACACATCTTGTGTGCCGCATCAAAGCACACACAGGATCCGCTGGATTAAAAAATAATGATCGACCCTCTCGATTGGCACTCAAATAAGTCATGGGATCAGTATATTGTACTCAAGTTGTCTGTCAGGTTCCTGGCAATACCGCTGTAATAATAAGCATTTAAAATGTTAAGACGTAGATCTGTTTGAGGTTGGTATTCATATGCTGCGCGTTCCGCTTACTGATATCTGGACGGCGCCGGCGCCGGCGTTCTAAAAATAATCTCACTCAAAATTGTGCGGAGTTCCCATTTTTTTCCACATAAGCAAAGACGATTGTCTAAGACCTCTATAAGTTACGGGCATGCCGATGTCAGCCAACTTGACGATTATATCCCTAAGGTCATTTTCTTGGTCCACATTTACCCTACAAGGACGGCTAATTTTTGCAGTATTACCAAAATTTATATGGTTTGGTAAAGTTCTCCTTGGAATTCCAAACACAGTACTCGTCATCCTCATCGTCAGACCATTTCGAACTACTATCATGACTTCTACCAAACGAGGATTGGCATTTTGGATGATCTGAAAGAAAGCAAATTAGATATAAATAAAACCTATTGTGCTCGAAATAACGCCCACCTGTGCCTTGTTTGGAACATTCAAGAAGGCTTTATTAAGTCCATTGAGTAACACGTATTTTCAGGTTATGATTCTATATTTTTCTTTTATAAATAATTGCGTACAAAAATCTATTTATACTATCTTAATCTACATGCTTTAGGGCCAAGAGTCTAGCCATTCCACTTACTTTTTCGTTATTCACGGACACAATATATTAATACGCAAAAGTTTGCCAATTTAAGACCAGGATGGTTTTCAAAATAGGTCAACTGTACGCAAGATTCAAAGCTGCAAGCCATATATTGATGGTGACCTGCACGACTTGGTTCATATTCTTCATCGTTATGTGTAACATTTGGGTATTAAGCTTATGCCATTTTTGTATTCGGGCCTTATTAGGCGCACCTCCCTTAGTAACTGGATTGTTTCCATCAATTGTCAGTGTATAATGCACGCTGGAATAAAAAAGTGAAATTTCTGGTAAATCCAAAAACGGATGTATTTACGTCACGACCTTTCGTTTGTAGAAAATTTTCCGGAATAAATCTTTTATTTTTACGAATCGTATCTACAATCGTAAGTCCTTTGATTATTAATGGCATTCCCAATGCATAATGGATAAATAGTTGTCACATGTAATATTCCGATTTGCATGTAAATACGATTCACGCAATGATTTTACTACATAAGCTGTTAAACTTTCTGAGCGTCTATTGCCATCTTTTTCCTTATATTGCATTCTATTCAACGGGTAAGTAGTTTCAGGCGGGCATGTACCGAACGAAATGGGCACCGCCCCCTTAAAGAAATCAATTGCTCGTCCTCAGTAAGATTTTCACCAGGAATGTAGTATTTGTGCAAATTACGATTTATTTTGTTTCATACATCTCTAATAGGTGTCAATTTGTCTGTTTTCCCTTGTTCACTTCTCGTTTCTTTACCATCAAATTTCATATACTTCAACATTTTTTTGAATCTACATAATACCATAGTAGCTCTGAAGATAGGTGGCCCGTTTGTAGCTTGTACTATTTTGTTTTAGATGACCAGCTGTCATAAGAAGACCAAAAAAGGTTTGCATTTCAATAAAATTACCCATTACCCGGTGGGTTCAATATTCGTATATTTCACAATATCTCCTATAATTTGGTTATCCAAAAATATAAGTCCTTCAAGTACTTTTTCTGGTGGTAGAACTTTATTGATTAGGCTTTTTATTATGTTCCTTGACCTAACACAGACTGTTGATGAAGGTACGGTGTGCCAGATCGTTCCGTCTTTACCAATGAATTGCTCAGGACTCGGCAACGTTGTTATCATCACATTGAACGTGACATCTCGTGGAGGCAATACTTACATGAACAGATACCTCGGAGCTCGTATCATCATTGGCGGAACCATCATCTTCATATTCAAGATAACTTTCGACAGCGGATAAATTCTGGATCTCACAGCTCTTCACCCGTTACAGTGGGCTTTTGGCTTGTATTCATTTTATCTGAGTAAAAAAAAACAGTAAAATAACAACACACATTTTTGTCACCACCAATAACAATAATGATTTGAACAATTCTCTAACAAATCACCTGTATCCAAGTAAATGTCCAGTACTTACGCGAATGTTTTATGTACTAAGTGAAGAACAATATCGGTATGATACGACAGAAAATTAGCTCAAGGTTATGGAACAACGACAAGACACGAGTAGATATGGCGATGGCGGGCTAACTGCTGATGTATTTTGTTACGGTGTCTTTTGAAAATTTCAGCCTGTGTCTGTTGAACACCTTTTAACCATCTGTGTAACTATTTCATGTTTTATTTTTGTGACTCACAACTTACCTAGTATATCTTATATATTAATTTATGATTAATACACCTATGTAGTAATCATAAATAAGAAACACGTAAAAGGTAAATAAATAAGAACAATGGTTCCAAAGTTATTTAATGGTTTAAGTGCAAATGTGTCCAACAGACCCCAGACATCCAGAGTAGGGTTAACGCGATGTGATGTCATTTGGGGTAGTTTATTGTGGCACCCTGTAGACTCACAAAATACTCCCCACATTCTAGTGTTCCTTTAGTAGATATTAACAATATACGAAGAATTTCAAACTATGTCTGAAAGCCAGAAATCCATATATGCCATGTCCTTTGTTGAATCATGTCAGAACAAATGAGGTATCAATATATTTAGCTAGATAGATAATACAACATTTTTCGGTATCTTTATTGCAGCCCTAATGAGAGCAAACAACTAATATTTCTGCCAGACAAGCAGTCAAAGAAAAATGAAAATAAATTCATCTTTCCTTCACAATTGAAGTATATAAAACAAAACAGGAAACAAGCAAGTACATTGTCTAGCGTTCCTTAACAAGACATCAGGAAAAATAATGGCTCCATACAGACACAGAACATTAGTGGGTGAGAAAGTGCACTGAAATTGCTTCTACCTAAAGAAAAATAGTCTGTGAGAACTGCGCGAGCCCTTTTAGGACGCATAAACCACTGATCGCTTAAAATAATTCAGTAAATGTAGTTTTTGGGAATTGTAACTTAAATCCAGAAGTCTGCAAATTTAGTGTGCAATCTAGACTACAACTCAGATCAAGTTTTATGTAGAAGACGTTTTTGTTATGCACGAAAAAGAAAACTTAGGAATCGATACATTGCGAGTTAAACGTCTGGAATAGGTACTTCAAATAATTTGTGATTCATCTTCTAGATGTATGCCAAACTTGGGGCATCAATGCAATGAACCTTTGCGGAAATTGCGGTAGGAATGGCGCTATTGCCAGATTTCTTCTTTTTCTGAAATAACTTATAGGTAAATTTATTTTAATGGCACACCCTAAATGCTTTGCCAGATTCCAATTGGAATAAAGGATGCTTTAACGATTTCAACGATATAGCACTCGGTTGTACTCAGTAGAAAAATACCTCCACTGTCATAAAGAAAAATTAAAATAAAAATGTTCCCATGAATTCCCTCGAATGTAGATGTAATAAAATTTAACAAACCAGATCTGTCACACCATACGCATAAAACTCTTTAGAGTGAATTACAATATTGTACATTTGGGAAATCTTTCTGCCGGCATAAGGAATGTAAAGATATTTAAAATGTATATATAGGCATACAAAAAAGGAAGAAATCGCAAGAATTACGTATTTCTTGCTTTCTAAATAAGATTCCTAATATTTTATGCAGCTATGAGTTTCACGGAGTTATTGTGCACTAAAAATCGTTCAAAACTAATTTTCCTTCGGTTATGCGTAACCTAAATCAATTATTGTTTCGCAAATTGATACGAAGTGGTAAAAAGGAAGTTCATCCGGTGGCCTGCACGCTCTTTGATTCAACCCCTACGTACTTTCCTGTAAGGTCAAATTTATTAATTTGAAAGGAGCTTGCGAGCATACTCCTACAATAGAAATTCGACAGCAAAAAGAAGGACATGACAGATATCTTTAGCAATGTTTCAGTAGGCTTCATCAATTACTTGCATATTATCAGAAAGTTAAGGGCCAACATTGGAGGCATTTAAGTTGACATGTTTTTGTGTAATTCTAAACGTTTTGTTTATAATATGTTTCTTTTTCTTTCTTAGTAAAATGTTATGTTTATTTCCTACTTTTAAGAAATTTGAGAATACACTGAAACGCAGTTGAATAAACGTTCTCAGTAAGATAATAACCTTAGTTTTTTAGTAATGTAGATCTTTGTTCAATATTTGTATTTGCGCAAGCAAATTAGGCTTAATATGTAAGTACCTTGATTTATTTTTTTATTCCAGTGGCATTATTTTTGGTCTGAATGACTTTAGGTGCTCTATCGTTTAAATGGCACAGCAAAAAACCCCTATTAGAATCTCGAAAAATTAAAAAGTTGTGCAAATTTAATATATATACCCCTTTCGAATTTCAGGAAATAGAGGTCTGGCAAGGTAATGGTCAATTACGTTGATGTAACAATTTTGGCTAAGGCTTACGGGCTTGTTTACGTGTTATTAGAACTAAGTCATGATTTTGTGTGGGTTTTTCCAAAACGAAACCTGACTATCCTGGGTTAAGTCGGGATGGGTACGAGTTAGAATAGGTTAATTTGGTTGGCTTAGAGACAAAACCGTGACAGGCAACACAGTAGAAAATCATTTCAATTATTTGGGGTTGGTTTGGATTAGTTTTGGATGGTTCAGGCCAGTATCAGCTAGCACGAAGGGTCGCGTGATGAAAATCTAAGCCTGTGAGAAATCATTTCGGGTATTTCGGGTTCGTTTGGACTAGTTTGGTTAAACCAGCACTAATTTACCATTAGACCAATATACAGTTACTAAAAATATACTAAAACATTGAGTAAGTAACCTATGAAGTAAATCCAGTAAATATCTACGGGTGAAAACGAATTTAGTTCAGATACTGGTATCAAGGCGAAATCAAGTTGCAAATTGCAGTTATGTGAGACAAATTACTGCCATGCAGTCAGGAAATGCAGACAATTACAATAAAAATAAATCAATTAATTATCATAACATTGGCAAAATGAATTCTCTACTCGAGACAATATCAGATAAGGTAATGAGAAAACAAGTATCTCTAATGCCCAGTTTCTGAAAGTATGGATAACTTTATTCTTCAAATATTTCCTATGACAACGATTGTTAATACAATTGTAACCATAGTAATTATAGGCTTCATAACTTTATACAATAGATATCTGGTACTTCGGAAACCGGGCATAAAGCGATTATGATAATAGATAGAAAGTGATATGATGCACGATCATAGATAACCTACAGCTGATTATCGATAAGTTCAATAAGCAATGATGGTAAGTCCAGTAAATTAAAACAATAAATAACTCTGATACGACATAGAAGGCAAATGAGCTACACGCGTTTAACAGTACGTTCATTAATCAAAATGATAAATAACCATAATAGTTACGATATATATAAGCAGGCGACCTACAGTCGTTTAACAATCAATTCATTAAACCAGTCGGTAAAGTGGTTCATCTCACCGAAGTAAATTATAAATAATTTTCTTTATTCAATATAGACACACTAACATGTAACAATTTTTTTATAGGAAGGGTAACCACCAAGGGGTCTTTCACTACTGGCATTACATGTACATTTTCTTGGCAGTCGCAGGCAGTATCAGGGAAGTCAACTAGTAATTAGTGGCAGTCATAGGCAGTCGTCTTAACATTCACTGGTAGTCTCTGGGCATTCTTTCGCAGTCGCAGCGGTCCTAAGGCATTCCCTAACAAATCAGTAGCAGTCGGCGGCAGTCGCTTGGAATTTAGCAGGCGATCGGCAAGTTTTGTTAAAATAGTGGGAGCGGTACGTAAAAAAATGTGGCATGCCTGCCGCTTGGTAGAGTTGTTCCTTATACCTCAAATAATGTTTTTTTCCGAAGCACATGACATTTCATCCCTTAGGCAGAGAATGGGGGTGTTTGTTTCTAAACAGGGACAGGTTTATTGAACTATTTTGCTTTGTGGACGATTCTCGTAAGATAGGAGTCGTTTTCGATTAATTTCTGGTTGCAGAAGCGATTGGAATAGGTTATAGGATCGGAAATTTTGGCTATATGGCGCTACATTTAAAAATGGGCGTCCCGCAAGGGGTACGCTACTTAAAAAAATCGTCCCCGTCAGGGACAACTCCTAGGGACCTAAGCTATCTTTTAAGAGAGACGAATGAGCTTGTTATACAGCAACTTATGTGTGATTTCCAGTGAACATCAAGTTACTTGCGATGCTATGCCTGAATGAGGTTTTCAGTTTTTAGTCAAACATTTTATTAAGTAGTTAAAATTTTAATGAAAATAATTTTAATATCAATATATTTCGAACAACTTCTCATCACTATCCACTTCTTCAGCATCTTCGGCATCCACTTCTTCAGCCTCTCCGGTATCCACTTCTTCAGCACCTTCGGCTTCCATTTCTTCGTCATCTCCGGCATTTACTTCTTCACTATCTTTATGCATTTCTTCGGCATCTCCGGCATCCACTTCTTTTCACACACACTTCGTTTCTGGAAGAACAAAACAGCAAGTAAGTATACGACCGCTATACTGGGGAACAAATACATACCTTTGTTTACTGCATTCGCCTTTGCACATCCTGCAGTTCAAAGTACACGGGAGTCTGTTGAGCTTGCAAGCGCATCTCATTGTGTTGTACCCCGTCATGCAACCGCAGCGATCTAGAGCCCGGCAAGCAGACCATATTTCAGGTAGAGTAAACCAAACAGGTTTCCACTCCCTATCATCTCGGGTTCAGCCTCAACTTTCAGGAGATAGAACGTCGCACCAAGTGATTGCGCGTCCCCAAACCTGACCTCCTTGGTACGCCGCCCTTAGGATGTGCTGTCTTAATGCCACAGATGTCGGTGAGATCAGAGTGAGTGGCTTGTTCTCTGTCGCAAACAGATGCTTTCTTGTTTGGTTTACGGATATGCACTCCGAGTCTGGCACACCATATAACTGTACCGTGTACTTCTCAAGGGCCTGCATTGTTTCTTCGTTAGGTGTTGAGGGTGAATGAAGGGCAATTGATCTGAAGGCCCCGAGTACAGGAATCATCCTTCCAGTGCTTCCAAGCTGTTCTCTTTCCCTTGGACATAAAGAAGGATGTGGTATCGCAGCCCGAAAACGCATGGAATCCGCGCAGCGCGATGGATCTTTCCTCGCCCAGTGCACGAGCTACGCAGTGAATGCCTAAGAATTGCCTGTTTTTACCTGAGCCATATAACACCCAAAGCTCTACAAGCCCAAGATTTTCGAAGGTGTGAAAAAACGATGTCGCCAACACAACAACATCAGTGTCAGTGCTGCGTACGACGATTTTCTTAGCACCGTGTATCACCGCATCATGTACATGAAGCATTATGCGTCCGTCAGCCTCCGCCATGGAGTCACACTGGAAGTCTTGGAGATCAGTGTCAATGCAGGTTGATCTGATGCGCCCGTCTATATTCGTCACAACATAGACATCCCCTAGTCCCTCCAGGAGTTTATCAGCTAGATAACGGAACAATTCCTGTTTGTTGAGCGCATTTCTTAGAAAGTCACACCAGTCGTTTGGCAGGACTCCTGAAATAGACATAAAATGAGTTACTTATTAAAACAATCGTTAACGTATTATTCACTGACAAATTCGTGTGGCACTCCGAATCCTACCTTTCTGAGGAAGCTCCTGTCGCCGAACACCGGTTCCACGAATATCGCGTGTCCCGTCTTTGATGCTCGTGCCACTGTAGAGGTCCCATACAACATCAACACGATTACCCCTTAATTATTGAAGTAAGTTGCAAATATGTGGTTTAAACTGGCTTTCATGGTAACGAGCGAACGCCCCTTGCCCTGAGTTTGGCTTCCTGTGTAACCAAATCGCCGTCAGCCAAAACAGCAAGAAGCTGAGAATCACTCAAAGATTTTACGCAGCGTTTAACATGCTCAAAAATAGCGTCCGTTCCGCAGTGTCTAAGAGGATTATTCCAGGAGGGTGGGTTGGAGCACATAAAGCAAATGTCATCTTTTACATTGATAGCTGTTGTTAAAGATCTAGTAGATCTCCGCTCAGATTTGTCTGCTCCATCCAGTGGTGGTGCTACGTCCGTACTCTGATGTGAAGAGGATAACTCCAGGCTTTGGATCAGAGTATCTATCCTTGGAGTATCGGTAAACTTCAAAGAACAGACCTTGTGCCATAAAGTTCGTTTTCAACTAACGCAGCCTCAATTCCATGACCACCATCCAGCGCATCAATAGAAAATCCACAGGGTAACTTGAGATTAAAATGCCTTATCTTTTCCAAATTAGCATCAAGTGTAACGTAGCCCTTATTTTTTAATTTTGCCAAAGGATTTTTATCAGAACAAATTTTTATTAATCCAACTTTTTGGCATAGGCAACACTTCTTCCAATCGAGAGATGCGCATGCGGGTAGGGGAATAAGGAATTGGGGAGTCACCATCTTAAGCTTGTGTTTTTCCATTGTCTCTATTTTGGCATAAATCACCTAGGATAAAAGAATTACAGTAGAAATTCGATTTTTTTTTAAATTAGTGAAAAAAATTATATTTCCGGTTGATCCGGAACTAACAATTCCGGTTAAACCAGAAATTCTTTTTTAGATTTGATCCTTAAAAGATAACACAATACCTCAAAGGCAAAAAAAAACATTTGGTTTAGACATAGCACAATATGTTTCAGAAAACTTATCTAAAATCATGCAGGGAATTTAAATATAAAATGATATATTACACGTTCCCTTTATAATAAAAAAATTATTGGCAAGTTCCGATATAACCGGAAGTGGTATGACCGTAAAATACATTAAAATTATAGAGAATTTTGAATAACCTTGGACTCCCAAAATTTAGAATTTTAAGTATTGCCTAACCACGAAAACTTCTAACGAAGAACTATTATACTACCGTGATACACTCTGTATAGCGCCCATAGAGCCAAACGGTGGACCCAATGAACTTAAAACCTATTCCATTCGCTTCGGCATCCAGAAATGTTTTAAAAATGACTCTCGTCCTACAAAAATCATCCATAAAGCAATATAGTTCAATAGACCTGCCCCTGTTTATAAAAAAACACCCCCTTTCAATCCCTAAGGGATGAAATTTCGTGTGCTTCGGAAAAAAACATTGCCTTAGGTATAAGGAACAACTCCACCAAACGCCATGCTTGTATCATAATATGCCACATTCTTCGGTGATTTTTAGTGAACCGCGGCCACTAAAAGGAATGGTCAAGAACTACGTAACGCAAGGGCCTCGATAGCCAATAGGCCTTGTTGGCTGCTGAGCAGGGTGTTTATTTGCTTTGCTGTAGGCAAGTAAGGAGTATTGCAGTTTGCGCGCCATTCCATTGTCTATTAGGCCCATTATTTGGTGATGGTTGTGAATGACGTGAGACTATGTTTTGAGTTTATATTGAGATTTTGTTAGTACGCTTTTGACGTTTAAAATATAATTTATACATATTTGAACGGTAGGTAACAATTTTATTTTTCCGCGCGAAAAATTAAATACTGGCTATGGAGTAAATATTATGAAAACAACAGACATTCTTTCAATCGAAAGCATAAAAATAGTTTTAGGAAAAGCTAAAGAAGACGCATTGTGTGACATAAGTGAGTTGGGAGTTAATCTAGGACATGAAGATGAACGGCATGCATCATCCACTGTATCTTTTCCACCTACTACCCAGCCTGCTACCCAATTTTCCGAAAAACCATTTGAAGAAAATATTGCAATAGAACCAAATATTGAAGATCATGATGATCTGCAGGGTGGCTGGAATTCAAATCTATGTATGGGAAACTCGAAAACCGTAAGACATAGTGTCGGTCAAATAAAGGCAAAATTTGCTCATTTAGGTGAGTAACAATATGCTGTTTAGAAAGTTTTAAAATTCCGAGTATTTCCAGATATCCGAAAAAACCCGAAATATTGAAAAACCGTTTTATTTTTTTCCTGAGCTTTTTTAAAAATGGATTTCAAATAGGATTGCGTTTTCGCACTGCCACTTTTTCTGCTCTATCCAATGGTGATATTCAGTTTGGAATCCGACGTTTCGTCTTCAAGAGGTCATCATCAGCTTCCTTTTTTAAATACGGAATTTATTTATTTTTATCATTTTTCAGATGATATTGGCGTTATTAGGTAATATGAATTTGTGTTTTTATTATTTCTTTTTCAAATTACTTATTTTGCTTTGACGTAAATTTAAATAGTTTGTTACTTTTGAAATTTTTACATTCTATAAAAATATTTTATTTTGTTTTTTTGTGTAAGTCGAAAATTAAAACCTTTATTTTTAATGAAAATAAAATATAGTTAAATTAAATAAACAAGTTCATTTAGTTTTTACCCCAAAGCAAAATAAATAACTTTAAAAAAAATAAATATAAAATTAAAAAAAATACAAAAAAAATTAAAAGCACATATTTATATTTATAACACCAATGTCATTTGAAAAACGATAAATAAAAAATAAAGTTCGTATTTAAAAAAAAAAAGCTCATGAAGATGAAACGAGGGATTTCAAACTAAATACCACCATTGGATAGAGCTGAAAAAGTGGCAATGCAAAAGTGCAATTCAATTTGAGATCCGTTTTTAAATAAGCTCAGGAAAAAAATAAAGCTCAATAAATATTTTGGTTTTTTCCGGATATATCCGAAAATATTCGGAATTTAAAAACTTTCTAAACGGCATATTGTTAGACACCTAAATACGCAATTTTACCTTAATTTGACGGACACTCTTACGGTTCTCGAGTTTCCCCTACATAGACTCGAATTCGAGTCACCCTGTACAAAAAGATACTGAAATTTTGAAGATATTGATAGGTAAACTGTATGTATGTAGTTGGTATATTCTTAAATGCATCATGGTAGGCTCTCTAGTAATAGACTTATCAGTTCAGATGTAAGTCACTAAGTACCCCCAAGCAAATGTAGAACTTCTGAAAAAAACTGCCAAAAAAAACGAACCAGAAATTAAAATTCTAAGAAAGAAAAATATAGACAGAAGCAGTGAAGAAATTTCTGAAGATTTTACCACAGATGAACCGTTGAGTGAATTTGAAAATGAATAATTTTCAGATGTTGAGTTAACAGAAGATCAAAACACTACTACTTGTAATACCATAGAGTACTATGCTGGTGTTTTGACGATGAAACCTAGTATATTGGCCGTATTGTCGGAATTTTACCAAGCATTGAATATAAAATGAAATTTCTTAAGAAAGTACTTGACGACTTCATATGGCACTAAAAGATGGTATTCAGATTGTAAAATAAGAATTTATTTTGTATGGACCAATTAATATTGTTGGAAACTATCCCTTTAAACTGACACGCCAAGAACAAAGGGAACTTAATACTATAGGAAAATACAAAACCTTAAAAAGAGTGTGTAATTACTTTAGACTGTGCTGGATTATAAAATTTGTACAACCATTATTTGCTATTACGTCATAGTTTGGCATCTCTCTTTACACCATGGACGTATTTTCTACATCAATGGTAAAATCTTGGGTAAAATGTCATTTGACAGGTGTCGACTAGTGTCAAACGTGATGTCAAACGACGGATTTTTCTTAAACCGCGGAATAAATCATTTTTAAAATTAATTGTCGGTTTAACGAGAAAGAACGAGCTCCTATTTTCAAACTTTTTAATTATTTTACTCAAGAAAGAGATGTTGGTTAATCGCTAAAATTTTTATAACGTCACTAACCGTGACGTAAGGGCAAATAATAGTTGTACAATCTACATGTTATAATTATATTTTTTAAGAGGACATTGTAAGAATTTTTATATTATATTTTTGTATAGGATATTTTAAGAATTTTTATATTTTATGCATTTATTTACCTATATATTCGAAGCGAAGTCGCGTATGAGGATCCCATAACCATGGGTGATACAGTGTTTAACAAATGGAGACAAGTAAATCCGCCATTCTAAATACCTAATAATTATACGAAATATTACACCTGCTTACATTTTAGTTTGTTTTTCAAAAATGTCCATTATTTTCGATAAATGGGGTATTTAAATATACGAATTTGGTTGCTTAGATTATTCCTGATTTTAATTTGTTCCTACTCATTTAGATTCTTAATAATACCTAAAAATTTCGCTAAAACAAATAAAAAGAAATGGGAGAACACTAGGGCCTTGACCAGGGCATAAAGAAATAATTATTTATGGTATTTTCTTTTGTTGGCAATTCCTAGTAGACTTGAAAAGTCTTTGGCAGTAGCAAGCAGTCTTAGGCAGTCACAAGCAGTTCCTAAACATTTTACGGCAGTCCCTAAAGTCACTGGGCATTCCCTGGCAGTCGCACTTAAAAATGATATTTTGGCATTACATGTAAATCTTTTTTTTAAGTGAGAGACCTCTTGGTAACCACACTAGTCGTTAAACATCCTTATCATTATCAGACAATACGGCCGATAATTTAAGACACTACACCTGGCAGTATGTTTGCCAATTCAATTCACTACAAAATCAAACTGTAGTTCTTCAACCAGGTATTGACGTCTGACGTGTTGTAATAGGTCGCTATTTCACGCGTTGAGCGAACACACATAAATAAGGGGAACATGGTGCCAAAATAAATAAAAATGTAGAAACTATACTGTGATTGCATACCAAAGCACTTCTTATTTTATTTAACCCGATGATTGATCAGTCATGCTACTCTGTACGTCATATTGACGTGACGCGGAGGTGGTTGGGACCCGAACCGCCTGCAGCGGGGGGGGGGGGGGGGGGGGGGGGGGTAGATAGATCATGGGTTTGTCGATAGTGCGGCAACATATTTATTCTGTAAACTTTGGTATTGTCAAAGTTTACAGCATATTATTCTGTAAACTTTGCTATTGTTATCGGAGCACCACTTTTGCAAGATATCATAAGCGACTTGGTATCGGGCTTTCGGCTTTTCTGGCACTAAAGTCGCACTGGCACTTCTAGCAGCCTCTTAAGCTTACAATTCCATCAAATTTGGGACCGTTAAGAATGATAAAATACCTCTGACGTTGACTACAAATTATTGTCATAAATAAAGCTTTAATACAACAGGTGACTTAAAGGATTTAAAATAATTATCGCATGGATGACAAACATAAAAAATGAGTATATATTTTTGAAAACTATAGTAGGAAAAGTATAATACAGTGCACGCCACGAAAGCTTTTTCCAATATCTCGAAGATCTTTTCGAACAGAAAAGTATTTTTTCAAACCTAGCAATGTAAATAACTCTTACTCTTACATGCCTATTACTGCTTTAACCTAATTATTAAGTTAAAGACTTATATAGGCATATTCCTTTTGCACGTTTAAATTAAATGATACGCAGCAGAACATGTTCTCTATCGAAAGCAGCGTCAATGCAGAAAACAAACTCGAACTTCCAAACATGCGGAATCTCTTCTCGCTGACTGGGTACAACTCCCAATTTACAATCAATGAACGGAATTACCGTTCACCCCGAAATTAGATGTACCAAATCTGTTGCCATACTTGAAATTCCATTCGCGGCATTTGTATGCCGAAAAGGTAGTTCGGAGAAGGTTGTTCTCCGGGTCGGTTATCTCGTTGTTACTCGTTAAAATGTCGAAAAAACGTAAGTGAATATTTTGAAGCGAACGTCTTGAAAACGTTCTTAATGCAGCCTCTTAATAGTTTAAAGAATAACTATTTCTTAGTCACCCGAGAAAAACGTATCTTTATTTGAATTTATAAATAATATCTTTGCGTCTTAAGTTTATTCGAGACGTAAAAACTATTTTAGTGTTGCTATTTGAATTTGCCATACGTAATCAGGGCCATTTGCCATACGTAATCAGAGTTTTATCGCATTTTTTTTATCTAAATATGAAAATTTAGGTACCACTACTTTTTGAAGCTACTGTGCTAAAGTTGGAAAATATGGGTTCCTGGTATATGAAGTACTAAAAGCTAATACACTACACGAATCAGAGCTGGCAGTAGAGATAGTTCACGTATGGAATAGAGTGTATCATTTTATCTGCATGGTTCCTATGACACCAGCCATTATTTGCATACAAAGCAGACATCGAGCCAAGGAAAATCGTAGAACTCTCTTAGATTATCCCAAAATGCCCAATTGTAATGCCACACTTTACTAAAAGCAACAGATATGCTGTTATATTTTCGGTGCGATGAAATGAATTAAAACAATCGCTGACCACTGGACAAAAAAAGTGGAAATATCCATTGGATCTAGATTATGATCCATATTCTTTCGAAATATAGTCATAGTACAATCAAAATATAACTTACCGAGCAAGTGGTCCAAGTACACAAACATATTAATCTGCTACTGGCCGAACTATACTAACAATCTATTAGTGATCTTGAGAAAAATAGGCTCAGATTAATGACCAGCTTTTTCACCGCATATGGAACTTTGACTTAGAAGTTTAAAAGTTAAACGTATGGGCACTAAAAACTCACACATATTGTGTGACTATTTTAGCTCACAATAAGCTAAACTATGTTTAAAAAAATAGTTTAATGCACTTCAGAGCATAGACTTCGGAAAATCTATTTTCCAAATGATTTTAATAATTGATTTTGAATGATATTCTGCTTCAATGGTTTTTTATTTAAATATTTCTGGAAATTTGATTTTTTTTTTATTTTTGAATCATTCCAAAAAGACTTATACCTTGTCAGACATATTTAAAATCATAAATTCTTTAAAAAGTATTTGAAACATTTGCTATATTCAACTGATCTTAACAAGATTTACATTATTTTAATTATTTAAAATCGTAAATAACCTCGAAACATTTTAAACTACAAAAGTTATAGGTATTTAAAATTCAAGAATACAGATTGAATATTGATTATTTTCAATCCTTGAAGATGTTGATTATACCACTCGTTTGATTACCAAGTTTGAGTTAGTATGTATACCATGCATTTATTTAAAAATATGAGAGTCTCAATAGATGATTTTGATAAAAAGTCGTAGAACGGGTAGTGAGTCAGCAACTACCTCGAGCAACCGGCAAGTACCTCGAGACCAACAGAATAATTAGCGATAACCAATATGGCTTCCACAAATAGAGATCGACAGGAAATATATTGGCCTATGTCACTCATATTATATGGAGTAGGATAATTGAGAACTACGGAGACACTCGAGTGATTGCGTTAGATATTTCGAAGTCATTCGACAGAGTTTGGCATAACGTATTGCTCAACAAATTGCCATCCTTCGGACTACCAGCGTCTATCTGCAGCTGGCTTGCCAGTTTTCTTAAGAACAGATCTCTGCACGTTGCAGTTGATGGACGCATCTCAGACACATTCACCATGACTGCGGGAGCACCTCACGGTGCAATACTTTTACCAACTCTGTTCCTCATCTATATTAATGGCATGCTAACCAAAACTAATAATCCAGTTTATAGTTTTGCAGATGGCAGTGCCCTTGTATCCCAATTCAGATCAGTAAAACCTATAACCGCTGCTGAGATATATCACCGCAGACAGGAGGAAATTACAACAATTAATCAAGATATGGAGAAAGTTCGGACTTGGGGCGACAGGAATTTGGTCCAATTTAATTCTGCAAAAACCCAAGCAGTTACGGTTAGCAAGAAAGCCAATATGGCGTGCCCTGGCATCATTTTGGCCGGATCGACCATTTCTTCTTCCTCGTCAATTGGACTACTGGGTGTCTCGATCAATAGCAATATGTCCTGGCATGGGCATGCTAACATCGCAAAATTAGCCTCGCAGAAGCTTGGTGGGCTATTTCGCAAAAAAAAACTATATACACCTTGCACTACAAAGCGCATATAAGACTGTGTTTAGATTATTACTCACACATTTGGGGTGCCGCATCTAATGACATCCTAAAGCTGTTGTCTCGTCAGCGGCGGGACCTATCCAGGTCTGGAACACCGCAGGCATGTGGCCGAGATTTCCGTCAGATAATTTCACGGCAAGTATTCCCAGGATTTGGCCTGCATCATCACGCCCCCAGCAGCGCCTGTCAGACAGTCACGACACGGCAAGAGCGCATCCGTTCGTAGTACATCTGGAAACACCTAGAGCGTTGCCTTACTCCTTTGTCTGGAGCACTGCATCACTAACTCACTCGAGGGCATCTGTTTCCCCCTAATTACAACCTACAACTATTCAAGACCCGTCCCAATCAACATCTTCGCACACACACACCCCGCTCGTGGAGTGACATAGGATCTTCCTTTAATGTGTGTGCTACTGCCATAAAAAAAGGTTCTAAATTGGCTTTTGTTCGAATATGAAAGGTACATGTTTTGTTCATGTTTCGAAGAACATAATAAGTATATAATGGAAAATATTTTTCGTAGTTTTGAGGTTTTGAGTTAGAAATTCTCCTGCCTAGCCTATATTACCTACAGCTGATTATGAATCGTTATAAGCGTCCAAAAAAATAAAAAATAAAAAAATATGATGTTAAAAAATATTTAGATTTATCCAAAATGATTTTGTATCGAGTAAATTATTTATATCTTTTCAAATAATTTAAATCCTTTCCAAAACTGCTAAAATAAAAAAGTGTTTAGACCTTTGTCAAAATGATTTTGTTTTGTGAAAATTAGGAATCAAAAAGATTTTTGTTCAAATAATTTCCTAATGTGAAAACTACGTTTGATTTAAATCATTTTATGAGCCGAAAAATATATTTGTTTTATGTCTAAGCCTTTTTAAAAAAGCATCGCCAACTAACCTCCATCGCAACTTAATTTGACCATTTTTCAATTTAATTAAGGTAAAAAATAATACAAAAATTCACTAAAATACACTTTTCTGAGTTAAGACCATTAATTTTTGCCGTCAAAGGTATCCACTAATTCCAATCAATCACTTATTTTGTCAGCCCAGAATCAATTCAACTTCACAACTACATTTTTCCGTATATTACAGCATTCTTTTCGAGACAGAAAGAACGATTCCTTCGTGACGAGATATTAGCACTAATGAATTTTCCAGATATGTTTCAATAAATTTTATTTGACACGACGATTAATCTCGCCCTTTCATTTGCCCTCTGATTGGTGTGTATCTGTCTGTTTTATCGAGTTTCATCTGTTGTAATAACTGATGGCTATAGATATAGCAAAAAAAGTAATGTTCTTTTGGTATTTAAAGCGATGGATTTAAGAATTGATGTTTGTTATTTTGGTTGTTTGTTTATTACTCATCGAGAGGTTGAAAAAAATTATATGATGGACGTTTACTACTATTTATTCGCCAGTGGTAGAATGCTCTAAAATAGTGATACAAATTACAACTGAACTGTGAGGATAAGGATAACTTATATCAATGAAACGTGATTAAGTGATAAATATACTGTATCTAAAAATGTGAGAAGTTCAAGGCAAGCGTTTCTAGAAGGGTTTTCTCATGGATTAAATAATATATCTGGAAAATGTCGCGGACTTATTTCTAGTCAATCTAATTTTTCAATGGTCTCAAGGTATCAAGAATCGGGGGATCGCCATAAAGATAGGAATTGCGGCATGTTCCAAAAGTGGTTTGGTATGATATGCATATTTACTTTTTTCATTTGTGCTACCCTTGAATGACCTATCGGTTATTTGAGACAAGAAATATTAAACAATTAAGTCATTGTATTTGGTCGATTTGAGGAAAGGGTATAATGTTATCCGTTTAATAAACTATCCTTTAAGTTCTCTTCTCTCGAAAGATAGAACCGAATTCTGTTCGCCAAGTGCTTCTTGCAGATTTCGTTACAACTTATTCGTTCTTAAAGTAAAAACGTATAATTCTTAATTCACATGCCTTTCCCTTATCTATCCACCCTCTGATGCTTTACATATATACACACACACACAGGAGCAGGATATTCGGCGATTCTCTCTCACTTCCAACGTTTCTTTGCTATCTTTGACTTGAGATGCACCTCTAAAGTTCCAGGAAACCCTCCGACTGCCCGACCTGAATCGTAATAAGACAATAATGGTGGATGAAAGTGATATTCATCCCCTAAAGTGATACACCCCGAAAACCATTATCGCCGTCTTAAGGGAGAGAGTTTTTGTAGACGGAGTTTTGACAATAGCTATTATTTTTCGTTTTTCTGAATGGCCATAGTATAGGTAATTATTTATACACCGTGCCATAGAAAGGCTCTACTAATATAATTACCAACAGCTGTCTTAAGTTTATTTTATTTGTTTTTCATTCGTCAGGCGCCTGAGAACAAAGCCACTTATTAGGTTTTTCTTGCTAAATTAACTCAGTGCGGTGTTCAGCACCCGATGTACAATCGGAGAGGGTTCTCATATAGTGTCTAATGCAGAGTCGTTATGATTTTTCAACTCTTTCTATCAAATAAATAATATTTTAAAACAATCTTTAATGATAAGTAGCATGCATACAAATTTGCTTTTATGTTGCAAATCAGCATTGAATTGACAATAAAAACTATAAATAACAGATTTCCGACATGCATAGCGTAATAATGTTTTCCATAATGGATAAGAATACTAATTTTCATTATATAATATACTATTAAAGAAAAAGCAACTGTTTCCTCAAAAGTGCGTTCAAATCATAATTTAAAAACTAAAGGGAAATTTATCTCTTATGTGGCAAATTATACAGCAAATTAGCAAACAAATATGTTATAAATATTTCAATCCCGAATAAAGCTTTAACAAGGCATTATCGGTCTTATTTTAGAATAACAACAATATTCCACGTAAAATTTAAAGTTTAACAAGAAGGTAAAATCTAAATGATAATGAAAAACAAAATAAAAAATAAATAGTTCACGTGTTTAAGTACTGCTCAACTTTGAAGTAAAATATTTAATTTTATAAAAACAAAATAAAAAGTGCATTAGTGCTTGAAATAGTTGAAATGCACAGAAATGTACAATATGCTTAAGAACTTCTTATGGTCATAGAATTTAGTGCCTGTTGTCAACCAATTTACTAGAATAACGAAAACGTCACAAATCTGCTTGGATAATGCTGTTGAAAATTTACTTACAATGAATACCCAGGCCTTCGAAGCTTGCCCTAAGCTCGAATATTGGAACGCACCCAACCGGTATAGACGAATACTATTCCAAAGTGTTCGTAGCCGTACCTCATTTTGAACCTTCTCTTGACAAATGTCGAAAATGTTTTTCGGACTTGATGTGGTCTTCTCTTCCGAGCTATGACTGCGTAGGTAGAGAAAAAGACAAGTTTTAAAGTCGAGGTATTATTGTAATTTTTGATCATCAGGTCCACTACTCGTATTAATTTATTATGAGATAAATTGGCAAGCACTCAGCCATTAATATTTTCTCGTATTATATGGTTAAATTATTTATAATGTAACTGGGGTCCTTCCTCCATCAGGGTATCGTAGAGAGTTTATCCAGGTTAATTCCCACCAGTTTGAGACCCATTTGATGAGGTGAAGCTGGCTCACATGGCGTGACGTGCAGCTTCCAGGAAGCAGTAAAGCTGCCATTGGGGCCAGCCAAGTAGCTGTATAAGTTAGAGAATAGCCACCATTCCACTTCCGTGTGACTGTATGAGAATGACATACAAGTAGGCCCTACAATTGCTTGCTTATTTTACCTTTAATGCCTAACCTTATCTTTTTCAAAACTACCGTTAAATGATTTTTAATAGTATATTACCTTTTGCCGTGTCTAATACCGTTTCTTTATCGTTATCTGATTACCTAATAGCGACCATCTTCACTACTGTATACGATATTATCTCGATTAGCAAAAATAGCAAATGTCTTGCTAATACAATGTGCTTTTCTTATTTAATTTTTTGTATTACGTACATTTACCTAAATGCTACGTCCTTACTCTGGGTCATAAAATTACTTATCTGAACCTACCTATTTGAACCTACCGTTAAATGATTTTTAATCCTTAATTATCTTTTATTGTAGCTATTACCGATGCTTAACGATATTTGATTAATTAATACCCACTTCCTTTATTACCGTATATGATCATAGCTTGGTTAGCAAATGTCTTGTAAACACAATAGTGATTATCTGATTTACTACGTATATTTACATAAATGCTACAAACATATTGTAATTTACTGTAAGCCTTATGACAGTAGACCGTCTTACCTAACTACCACTTTAGGTTTTCGTCCATATACAGGTTACCGAATTGTGATCACTTCGATTTCCCCTGTAGATCTTCATTGATCAGTTTTTCTCTTCACAAGTCAAGTTATTTGATTTATTTTTTTTTATTTGTTTATTTTGTAACAATCATTTGGATATGCTCGTTCCAATGTCAGTAATTATG